>CALNHX010006695.1:0-17023 GCA_940337035.1 Agriotes lineatus
AAACAGCTTTCTGAGCAGCTTTCCCTAGTTTTTTTTATTAACAGCATTCACTACTACGCATTTGTAAGGTTGAAAAGCAATTACTTTCTTATTTATGTTTACCCTGATGGGTTTACATATTTACCAGAAACTTCTCCCACCTTACAAACATAGAGATGATATCAGCTAGGTTAATATGTTTAACTACGTGAAACCAAATACGTTTTTGTCAAGACACATTTAAATTTATTATTAAAAATTGATAAAAAGACGTAACGTTTCGCTAAATCAGAAAGTTAGCGTCTTCAGACAAATATTTTTTCATAAATTAGGACGTCAAATAATATGATCAACATTCTGAGAAAAGAAAAAAAACTGATTAATTACAAGTTAGTTTTAGATAGTTGAAAGGATACATTTCCTCAGATATTTTGAATTACCTGTTATTAAAATTTTCTTAAATTTATTTGGTAGTTTTTAAAACGTTTTGTAGTAACGTCGACATAAACTTCTCTAGTAACATCAGTTATATAATTTTTCTAGAAAACAGAAATCGTTTAATTTTCTTTAATTCTTATTAATATTTTAGCATCTCTACTTACATATGTATTTTCTTTAGTTTTGGGTTGTGTTTGTTTGAATCCTTGTTCCTTGAAATACTTGTTTTGAGAATTCGTTTTGTCTAAAATGTTGTTCTCCTTGTTGATATTTTTTATTTTGTTATTTAATTTGATAGCATCAACCTTGCTTTGAGATGGTATTCAATTAATAAGTATTTGCTCTTCTTTGACCTTTTTTATTATTTTTGTCGGCAAGATACTGGTGGTGTTGTTTTTTTTTAAATTTTTGTAATAAAACCTACAAACTAATTATTAGATGGAGAAATTTTATTTTTGTTATTATTAGACCATTAAATGCGTAGTGTTGTTACATATTAATTGTGTTTCAGGATTCCTTTTTTTATTTAAAGTAATTTAAAAAGTTAACGTATCACCTCCTTATGTATTAACAATTATGATCTGTAATAGAAAGCAGAGTGTCAAAATCTGTCATTAAAAACTAACGATCACGTACCCACCATTTCGAAACTCGAGGAAGGCCCGTGTTCGTCTAAAGTTTAACTATTAGTTTTGCAATATTGATTTGATACGCTGAAATCTTTTAAGCAGTGTTAGTTGTCTTTATTTGAATCGAGTTATTTATCTCTAAAACGATAGGAATCAAGGATTTAGTTAATTGTTGTTCATTGATCCTAAATAAAGGGCGACAATTTTTTGATAGACTTGAATTTTAGAGAATCTGAAAAACTAAGTTTTAAAATGGACGTATTTTGTTTTGTATTAAACTGTACCTTTGGCTGAAAAGTTTAGTTTTGGTTTAGTTGTGTTAGGATTCCTCGATAGGAGTTTATTGGTTATTTTTCATTTGTTTGGAATAAAATACAAAGTACTTATTGATTTGTGCTTTGTTTAGGTTATTATTTTACTTTTTTCTTTTCATCTAAGTTTATTGTGCTTGTATTATAAAATTGTTAGGTTTGCCACTTAAAATTTCCGTTCAAGTTAGGTTATGGGTTTTAATTGGTTTTAGAAATAGTAGTCTTATTGACTAAGATTCTTTATGCTGTTAAACAATTTTATTAGTTTCTGTTGTGCCATTAATTATTAGTTACTTACGGGTATTAAACTGATTTTCATTATTGACACTAGAAATGCCTCCTTGTGGTTAAAGATGGAAGTTTTACTAGTTATTCGTAACTTCTAAAATTTTTCGTTTGAGCTGGTTGTTAATATGAGTTTTTTTTAACAATTCTAGTTTCTGAAATCTAAATAAAATAAGTTAGTAATAATTTATTTGTTTTTAATAATATTGTCATAGGTTTTGTTTAAAGCTTCTGTGTCTGTATTATAATTTATTGCTTTTGGTGATATTTTAATTTCAATGCATTCAAGTAATAGAAATTTTTTTAAATGTGTTTAATTGTGTAATACTTTAAGATTGTTTAAATCAATACTATGTAAGTGGTCAACTGCATGGTCTGCGGGAGCTGTATTCGGTTTCTTGGGATTAAGTAGTTTTGTTTTTATTGATTGTTGGTGTTGGGCCATTCGTCCTTTTAAATATTGCTTATTTGTCCATTCGTCCTTTTTAATATTGTTTTGTTTGTCCGATATAAGTTGCATCACAGTTATTACATTCTACTTCGTAAATAATGTGTGATTTTAAATTGTTATCAGTTTTGTCTTTTAAGTTTTTATAAAAAAAAAATTGTCCTGTATTATGGTTTTGAAAAGCAGTAAAAATGGCGTTTTTTAAAATTCTTTTTCTATTTTTTCAGATAAGCCAGGGTGTTACGGTATAAAAATGACTTAGCGACACCCACGCGAGGTGAGTATCGCACGACTGGTTAAGTCCGGAAAAGGATGGCACGCTCGATTCGTTAAAACAGGCTAAAGGCCTCGGCTGAAGCGCTCAGGGAGTTGGGCTTGGTTCAAACAGTACGTCACTGGGCAAGCGTGGCGTGACATGAACGGGGTAAATCAAAAATAGAAGGGCGCCACCAAGTCTTTCTCTAAGTATACTCGTGTAACCGGACCTGGACGGTTAGACGGGACGGGAAGTACACTGGGTACTACTTCATGAAAGTTCTCGAGAAATATCGAGCTCAGATTACAAATTCGAGAAATAGGTGCTTGCGTTACTAATTCGGGAAGTACTGCCACTCCGGGGGCGTTGCCAGACCTACCTGCACACTCTAACGCTCAAGTTGTACATCGATCTTGACACTAGTTGTTTAATCTGGAAAGAGCATGCAGAGGTCGTACACAATAATAAATCTCTTAATCACATAGGTATCTATTGACTGAAGTTACAACAAAGAATCAAAGGGGCAACGAATATGTCTCCTTAAATAAACGTAGGGCTTAAATTAGTGCCCCCAGCTGGAGTTCGCGCGCTAATACTGGAACACACAAATCCATTAAACGTTCAATACCAAAACAACAGACCTTGGTCGACCCGTTAAGCGAACTACCGAACGTTATTGGTTAAATATGAATAATAAATACGGCCGAGGCCCACTACTTTACAGCGACCGTGTCGCGGGGTGAAGCCAAACGCAGAACAAATAGTTAATTATCGGTGAAGGTGCCCGGAGCACATAAATTGGCAGTAATTGCATCGCTTAACTGGACGTACACAAAGCAAAGGTTCAATGTTAAAATAAACACATAAATTTGCAACACAGTAATGGTTACTTTTAGTTCAGATACAAACAACGATTGATTTGCAGGTAAGAGTGATCAAAGTCCATCGCCCACAACGACAAACTCGCGTAATTGGGTCACGCACTACACAGCACTCACTTGATTTTGCCGCGCCCAAAGCTATGAATCACAAACGGCCGAAGCGTTTCGATTTACAACAATGGCGGCCGGAAATATGGTAATTTCATAGGTTGCTACATGCATGACTCTGCGAGCGACAAGTTAGACACAGAATCAGTAATACACACATGGCAGCAAGTTCAGATCGTAAGCAAGATCGCTACTTGGTTACACAATATCTTAAAATGGTACCTGTGTTTGTTTGACGTCTCCTGAGCGGTGTGGTGCAGTACGGCAGGCTAGCAGCGCCTAAGGTTAACTGCGGGGGCGGTGCGAGAGCATTTCCTTTGGTAACGAATCCGCCGGACGACGGCGTTTATTTTGAATTGGTCACACACATGCGACTGGGTACAACGAGAGAATTACGGGCACTCTGCGCGTCCTGATAACAAATCCCCCAAGACCAGTGGGAAATGAAGGAACACTCCATAACGACATCGCTGGACGGGGCCCTTGGAAAACCCCAGGAAAAAGACACTCCACAACCACGTGCGTCGCACTCGATAGCTTTCTGCCGACTCCCCTCTGCTAGCAAAACATGCGAAGGTCTACCAACTGCGTAACCACGCGGAGCCTTAGCCAATCAAGGGGCGTAAGCTTCGGCGGAAATAACTGGATTTACTCGCGCAAACTGTGATAAGGGGTGGCCCAAGATGATCGAACGCACCCGCGTCGATATACAGGGTATTCGGATTCAAATGAACAAGAAGTGAGCTTGCGCCTGTGAGTTTTTGTGATAAAAGTTAAAAATGTTGGAATCAGTTTTGGAGTACAGATAGGCTGTACAGGAAGCTTAAATAGTCAGCTTTGTTGCTGAAGGTTACAAAATGGCTTAACAAGGGATATATGGGATAGTAGTGTAGCTTTTAGTTATATTTTGTTGATTGTTGAATTCTTCATTGTAGAAAATTTGGTTGTAGATTTATTGAATTACACTGGTCGACAAAAATAAACTTGTTTTCTTTCACAAGAATTAAAATAACAGATTATAAAAGTATTTTTGGTGCTGAATTCAAATATCATTTCAGTTTTTCCCCATCGGGCAGGAGTTTTGTGTGATATTCATTTGAATATTTTATAATATTCTAAAAAATCCGTACTAGCTATGTAACTCAAAATTATAACTGCTCATTCTGAGTTACCTAGACAGTGGTAGATGGTGAGTTTCGGGCATATTTTGCATCTAGAACGTCTCTCTTCTTGTCCAACAGTAGTCAGCCAGCATATTGGAACTCCACTTGCCTTGGTACCTCCTCTCCATTGTAGAAATTTGCTGATGCAAACGCTCACCGTGTTCATCGCTGACAGTTCCAAGATTTTCGGGGAAGAAGTCTAAGTGAGAGTCCAAGAAGTGCATTTTTAAAGACATGTTGCATCCCATAGCTTTTTGAGAATACAGAAGATCAGCCACTATGTCACCATAGTTTTCTGCTTTATGGTTTCCAAGAAAATTGCAACATAAACTTTTGATGGACTGCCAGGCTGCTTTGTCCAGTGGATTTAACAGTCCTTCAAAATGTTCGTCAGCCATTAATGACCGAATTTGTGGTCCTATAAAAATTCCAGACAGAAAGGAAGGAAATATTTCACTAGTGAACAAACTCACAGTCAGCTCAATACTGACACATCACAATGCCAGATTAATAGGCTCAATCATGTCCAAACATGAATGAACCTGCACAGTCTTGTTTTATGGTGCTTCAGCATGATATTATAGCTTGGGTAAAATCGCTACATATGAGGTAAAGGTTCCTATGACAGGTCAAAGAAAACGCTAAAATCAGATTGTGAAAAGTAGCTTTCACAGCAAAACTATGCCTGATGGGAAAATTCTGACTACATATCTGAATTCCGGATGAAAAAATGCACTAGATTCACTATTCATATTTCTTGTGAAAAAAACCTTGTCGACCAGTGTTATTAGTATTGTTTTGTATTTGTAGACTTTTTATTCTTCTCTTAATATTATTGATGAAATGTAATCGGTAATTATTTAGTAAAAGTATGTTAGTTATGATAGTTAAATTGTTTTTGTGATGTTTTTTGTCTGATAATAAAATGGCTCGATCTACTAGTCCTGATATAACACTTTTTTTATATTTGATTGTTGTGTTCGAAAAGTAATTCAAATATCTGTCGGATTTTATTGGTTTTCTGTACCAATTTGTACTTATTTTGCCAGTATTTCTCTGGTTAGAGTAAGGTCTAGAGAATTTATTTTGTATTTGTTTTCTATTTCTATGGTGAATTTTAATCTATGATGAACATTATTGAAAATTTGAAAAATGTATTCTATTTTTTGTTTAATAGCTCCTATTATTATATCGTCGACGTATCTTTGGTAAAAGCAAATATGTTTGTTGTTTTTAACTATTTTGTTTTCAAAATCCATTAGTACTAATTCGGCAATGACACTTTATATTGGTGAACCCATAGGTACTCCATATTTTTGACTATATATTTGATTGTTATACGAGAAATATGTGTTATTTAAAACAAATTTTAAAGCATTTAAGAAGTCTTGTTTTGCAATTTTTGTGAAATCATTAATTTTTTGCCAATTGCTTTCTACTGTTTGTAATGCAAGGTTTATTTGGATATTAGTGTATAATGATACAACGTCCAACGATAATAATTCATAATTTTTTGGTAATTTTTGAATGTCTATTATTTTTTTAAACGACCATGCATCTTTAACACAAAACATTTTTTTTTTGTTAAATTAGATATTTTTCCTAAAAATTTTGCCAGTTTGTATGTAGGGCTTATGTAAGACGCTACTATGGTTCTTAGTGGGATGTTTGGTTTATACAAGGTGCCCCAAAAAGGAGTGGTAACTTTTCCAAATTATCTCAACAGATGTCGCTTTATCTAAAGTAAAATTAATTTACGAAATATGGCAACATAGCGACACAAATACTTATAATTTTTAAAATGAGTTGGTATCACTTAACAATTCAGCAACTGGGGTTAAGTAAGTCATGAGATTTGTCATATCATATTTATAGGTTATAACGAATTATTAATGTCAAATTTTATGAGTTTAATTTGAGTGAAATACAAAATTAACCAAACTTATAGTAAGTAACAAATCAATATAGGAAT
Source organism: Agriotes lineatus (assembly GCA_940337035.1). NCBI lineage: Eukaryota > Metazoa > Arthropoda > Insecta > Coleoptera > Elateridae > Agriotes > Agriotes lineatus. Next base: position 6,471 of record CALNHX010006695.1, read on the forward strand.
TATAGCAGGTTTTCGAATTGGAGGCCTTGTTGTTCAATACAAAGTCCAACACGATCTTCTACGCTTCTGCAAATGTTTGTACACATTTCTGGTGTAAACGTTTCAAACGCCTGTCGTATAAATTCCATTAATGTTGGAATGTCGGAATGCATCGGTCCACTATATACCAAGTCACGAATGCGCCCCCATACCGCAAAATCTGGTGGTGTTAAGTCACAACTTCTTGGTGGCCATTCTAGTGGTCCTCTTCGTCCAATCCAAGCAAGAGGAAACTGCTCATTTAAAAAGTCACGCACATATACCGCATAGTGTGGGGGGGCGCCGTCCTGTTGGAAAATCACATCCACAGGGCAGCGTTCCCGAATTGCGGGTAAAATTTGTTCTTGCAGTAGGGTTAAATAAACATCACCGGTAATGCTTTCCTCGATAAAAAAGGGCCCAATAATCCCTCCGCTGAAAATACCCGCCCAAACGTTAATACCGGGTGAGCGAAAGTTTCTCTCAATGGTAGGATGTTCATTTTCGTCTGAGTAATAAACACAATTGTGCCTATTTACCATCCCATTAAGGTGGAACCTGGCTTCATCCGTCCATAAAATGCGATCCAACAACTGAGCATGTTCGTCTGCTACCATGTCCAAGAAAGCGTTACAGAATTCGAGCCTTCGGTCGGGATCATCTTCATTCAAGGCATGAATTAGCCGAGGTCTATAACATTTTAAACCAATGTCTTTAATTAGCCGTGATACCGAACCCTTAGAAATTTGGAACTGGCGAACTAATCGCCGTTGAGACGTGGTGGGCTCGTCTAGCAGATGTTGGTGGATCTCTGCCGCATTTTCAACCGTTCGCACTGATCTTCTCCGGCCACTATTCCTCTTGCACTGATCCGTCACTTCACCAGTTCTTTCAAATTTGTCCATTAATTTCAAAATCGAATTCTTACTTGGCGCTTGTCTTCCATATACTTGCCCCCACTTCTGTTGTACAAGTATTGCAGCCATACTATCTGTTCGGTTAATTTTGTATTGGTAGAACCACTTTACTACAACAATTCGTTCCTGCAATTCCATAATCTTGACAGGTAATATTATGTGACATTAATGAGTGACATTTACAAATTTATCACCATATCGTTGAAATTCAAATGTTGCAACATTTATTTTTCTTTGTTCTTAATTAGAGTAACTGTATAATAGGAGCACGGCCTTCTGGATTAGCGTGCCTGCCGGCTCTCCGTCAGGCACGCTAATCCAGAAGGCCGTGAATAGGAGAGTAAAGCAAACGCGGTAAGAGTATTTGATTGGTTGGATCCCATTCTGGAACGTAAGATCCCATTGGAGCTCAAAAGTACGCGGCGGGCTTTGGATTTTTGAAATCAGAGAGTGACATTAGATTTGTCAAAATTATTCAAAACTCAATTTTCGAAAGTGAAACATAAAGAATTTCATTTTGTTATGACCCGGCTGTTCTGTGTGTGAGTGTAAAAGACGTTTTGAAAATGGTTTTTATTTACTTAGTATCCCAAATAATCTAGAGAGGAAAAAATTTGGTTGAGAAATATTGGGCGACAAGATTACGGCTGTAAAAGGCTAAGAATATGTGAACAACAAATCAATGGGAAGTTGCAAAAAGTGATCATAAAATACTAAAAAAGACCAACACATTTAAGTAAAATGCAAATACTGAAAATCATGTAGAAATTTCACCACCTGAACCTGAACCTTGTTACAAAAAGAAGTAGGTACGAGTCTGCTAGTTCATCAATCTAAATTACGAAAAAATAATAAGAAATTAACCGAACTTTTAAATAAAACAAAATGAAACATTTATTTATTGAAAATACATTTAAAGAAAATGCTAACTGATGATCAGATTCAATCTTTAGCAATCAAACCCAAAAATTTAATAAATGTTCGAATGAAACTTTGGAAAAGCCTTTAAGATTAACATTTTCCTGTTTCACAACTGGGTACAATGATCTAAGGGATCTACATTTTCCATCTATTCGCATACTAAATTTTCATCTCCGTCAATTAAATTTTCAGTCCAGCATTTTAACAGACTTTACATTATTCAAGAATAAACTTTCTAATTGCAATACCAAATTTGAAAAGATTGTATACTAACTTTAGATGAGATAGAATTAAAAAAGTAACACTACCAAATCACGAAAATAGTTTGGCTTCCAAGGCTTTAGCATTCATGCTAGGTGGAAAAACTATAGTAAGCTTAATTTTAATTTTAATTTTATATTGCATTTAGGGGGTATTTCAAGGAGATTGAAACAAACCGTTGTTTATTATTTTACAGCAGATAGCAGTAATGGAGCTGTATTGGCTGACATTTATTTAAAATTGTTGAACAAGCTACCAATATAGGTCTTCAACCCTCAAAATTAAATAACTAATAATATTAAACCTAATTTATCTAAGCATGTAATTAAGTGTAGTTTTTTATTTGGCAATAAATTACTTTTTGCAATTTATTTATCCGTCGGGCACTGAACTTGCTGCTTTGGAAGTTCGTCCTTTCTTATATTATCCATTTCGGTTCTGTTTGCAATGCAATCCCAGTGTCAAAATACACATGTTCTTTGGCGGGAATTACGATATACATAATACTAACAGATCTTAACAAAACAAGCATTTATAAGTAATAAATCTGTAACTACATTATTATTTCAACTATTCAAAATGTTGATTATTTCATCTCAATAGAACTATAATCAAATAAACACTCAAGCTCAAACACGAATCTACAATACTAAATTGATTTAGTCGACTATGAACATTATGACTAACTTCACAGTATGGATCCCTAAATGTCATCGTTTGCTCTACTCTCCTATTATACAGTTACTCTATTCTTAATGAATAATAAGTGACATCTGTTGAGATAATTTGGAAAAGTTACCACTCCTTTTTGGGGCACCTTGTATAATTTAGGTAACCCGTATATTAATAGTGGAGTTCCATTGTGTGATATTAGTTGTTTATATTCTTGGTTTTTAATATAATTGTTAGTTAAGAGCTTTTTAATATTGAATTATTTTCAGTTTGTATGATTTGAGTGGGGTCTTTTTTCTCTTGTGTGAGTATTTTCATCATTTAGTAATTCTTCCATTTTATTTTTATATACGGTTCTTAAGATTACTGTTTTTTGCATTTTGTCAGCCTTTGTTACAATTAGGTCATTGTGTTTTTTAAAAAATGTTTTGGTTTCTTTGACACACACGAGAAAAAAAGACCCCAAATAATTCAATATTAAAAAAGCTCTTAACTAACAATTATATTGAAAACCAATCTTATGCAGAGCAGTTATATATAATGAGGCACAGATATGGACTCGTGTTGGTGTTTGGAAACGAAGATATCCAATTCTTTCTGTTGATATGAGACTTAAAATGGAAACAATTCAAAGTGTTATTGTAGCAACATCAGTTTTACACAATATAGCCATTAATAATTCAGATTTCACATCGAATATGATGAAAACCAAATATTAAATGACAATTCTGAAATACAGGAAGCAAATAATATTAATATTGACGGAAATGCTCAAATAATAAAGAAAATTTTAATAAACAATTTTTTTGGAAATTTGGAGTGATACTGATATTAGTACTACACTGTAAAATGATTAGGAAAGACATACATACTAATGATTTTGTATTTATATATTGTATTAATTGAATTAATAAAATTAACTTAAACATTTAATATTATTCTAATTGTTTATTCAGTAATTCTATGCGCTTCTTCATTTCTGCAAGTTCTAAGTTGTGCATTTCTCTTTTACTGCAGCAACTGTTCATGGACCTCCTTCTGCTCCATTTCTTGTTTGACAGCTTCTTGTTGTAGCTTCACCAGCTCCAGTTTTGCTCCGACAGCAAATTTTTTGTTTTGACTGCACTTTGGAGCCCTTTTCCTTTCCTGAAAAACCAGTAATTCTTATTAATAAAACTAGGTTGACAAGGAAACTAATGTTAACTTACCTAATGGTGATGCCACAGAAGTCGCCTGCAGTTGCTTTGATATTGGGGTTCGCAAACGTGCTGGGTTCCATGCACCCCAATTTTTGTCCTCGCTCCTTGAACTAGATGTGGCTGTATTAGTGTTATCAGGTAAGGCAGTACCTGGTTCATCAGTTGCTTCATCTTCAAGGATGAACTTCATATTGTGCATAGCGTCACTGTCGGAGACACTACCGGGACCTGTGACTCCAACGCCCAGCAGTTCTTTTATCTCTAAGTCTTCCGTAGTTATTACTACAGGTGTTTTTGGTCGACCACCTGTCTTAAACACCTCATCCTTTCTTTCGCAAATTTTCTCTTTGGGGTGTTCTTTACATTTTCATATTTGCTTTTTAAATTTTTCCAGTTTCGTGGAAATGTACCACTTAAAGAATTATATTCTTCAGTTATTTGCATCCAAGTACTTTCTATCTCCATGTGGTTGCATCTGTTCTCTTGCATTCAAGTACGCTTTTAAATTTCTTCACAAGCGTAAGAAGCAAGTCCAAATTCGGTGCTCTCTTCAAATCATCTGTGTCGGTAATAAAAAAAATATACGTAAAGTATTTGTTAATCTCTGATAAATAATATAAACTTTTGTCATACCTGGTTTTCCACTCATATTTATGAAAGGACACTAAATATACTATTAAACTAACTAACGATCTATTACTAATAAACACTATACTAATCCTATACATAAACTATTCTATTGAGAACAAATAACTAAAATAAAATTTGATAATGAATTGCACGTATTTCAGCAGGTAGAATTTGACTGAATTTGAGGTCTCATAGCGGTTTGTAATACGCATTCAAGATAGCCTTCAGGTTAAACTTGAGGTAAAGTTTAACTTTACTACAAGTTTAACCGTGCATTGCAATACCTGCCCTAAGAATGATTGTATGCTGATCCTGTGTGTTCGCCAAATGCTAAATTTTTCGTAGAATAGCTTATAACAGATATCGACTATTAGGAGCCCTAACACTGGTACTGGATGTTGTAGGTGATGCACATGTGGCTAAGCGATCAACATTTGTGGTTGTAGCAAGACTTGTATTGCTGTAGATTAAATTATTATTGGAACTTTTCCACTCGACGCAACGTCTCAACATCACTCAAGTCACTGTCAGCGGGGCTAAAATAAACAAATATGGTTAAGATGGGCCCAAAAATATAGCTTTTGAATAACAAACTTTGACAACGTATCATCTTCATTACGATGTCGGTTTTATACGACTATTTTCCTATTTTTATTTGTTTCATTAATTTCTTTAGTTGTATGTGGTGATCAAATGTTTAATGCTTGTTGATGCATATCCCCTGTGTTAGAACTTCAACTTTCATCAATTACTCTTTACAGATGTTTGTTTGTTTCATCGTCATCAGCATAAATGAACTCATTTTATAACCGGATCAGCAGACAATTTTTAAAAAATTATCTGTGGGAATACTTTCATTGTGGCATGTTTTGTCCAGGAGCATGCTGGCTCGTTACGTGTTTTAACCATTTTCTCTAACAATTGCAACGTTGCCGTTTTGGGCTAATAACATTTGTGTTGCTCGTCAGTCAGTCAATTTAATGAAACAACGGCACATTTTCGATCTTAAAATTCAAAAATCGGAAATATATGCATTCTGGTCGGCTTGACACCAACATTTGTAGCCTCGTTTGATGGGCTTCTTTGGTCTGTATTGATTCAGAGTACTTCTACCTCTGAAGAGTATCATACTTCCGTCAATACTTGTTCGATGAGTGTTTCTGTAGCACATACGAAATCTTCGATTCAGTCAGAGTGGTCACCATTGCTCTTATTTTATAAATTTTGCCTTAGTTTTCAAGCGGTATAAGATTATTGTTATTGCAGTGTAAATAGCGTAAGCTTTTCTTAAATCTATTTCTGGAAATACAATTTGCTACCAGTGGTAAGCGTATATCTGGACTGCAATTCCCAATAAAGTTTCCAAGTCGGCAAACGGTACTAAGCCATCATGAAATTAATACCAATAAAAGCAAGTAACTCTTTTCTTTTTAGATTTTTATCTCGCTGGGTTGCATAGAGATTACTCTGATACACTAAATCATAAATTACTTCGCCAAGTAAATGCAAGTAAACATCAGTAGGCGACTGGTAAATATTAAATTCTTCCTCAACTGAGCCTTCGGATTTATGATAATCAGGGATGTATTCATCTTTTGTATCTTTCGTTCATTTTCATTTTTTTCTTCTATAATTTCTGGTTGCTTTTTCTGGACGTTTTTCTGTTTCGATTTTTGTCTAGTAGCTTACTTTCCATACAAATAATTGGCTCCGCACTGCCTCCTTTGGGATTTTCTTCTAGTTCGTTTTTATCTTCGTTAGGTGTAGAAGAAGTAGATAGAAATTGCATTTCCTCGGTCTCAGAATTCATGTCGAGACGAGGGAAACGGGGCTCTGAAAGTTGGTTTTCAAAATGGTATTTTCATTGCCGTTCTCTTCATCTGCTATAAAACCATTATCGAGCGTGAAATCTAACAAAATCGTCTCCGCGAGCTCCTCTAGTTGCTTTTCGGTTAGAGGTGGATTGTAGACCCACTTCATTTCTCGACCATAATCGTTTTATTCTCGACGGTAGTTTTGCGTCCCCTAAACAAATCGATCATAAGTAACAGAAAAGGGTACAATTTATAAAGGAACTTGATTATAAGTTTATGAAGAGTTAGCGCTTTGTTTCTAGTAAAAATTAAGAGTACTGTTGTGTTAGAGTTTAGTAACTAACTGCGTTAATATAGGAATTGTATTCGGAGAAATAAAACACGAGGTTTCAGTTTCAAACATGAAAGACAATTGTTTATTTATTAAAACATATATGTGTAACCTAGCTATCTATACTAGGTCGCATGCATTCATACTGCATAGCTTCCCCCCTCCCAATATTTGATTTGGTTATCTTGGGTTATTTTTGTTGAGAAGAAAAAACTATGGAGAACTATAAATCAGTAAATAGTTATCCCTAGCTGCAAAAAACTTGTATCTTTTCAACAAGAACAATAACAATAACAGTCAACATTAAATACAACGAACAACTAAAATAAAACAATATAAATTGCACATCACAGGTAGTAGCAACGGTTTTTTTCGAGCTGCAATCTTGTAGCTATAGCTTTGATTGTTGTCTGCAAGCAAATGTGTCTTGCAGAATTCTGAAATCAGAAAGCAGAGCGAGCAGCAGAAACTTACAACATGGTCTACCTCAAATGAACTAGAAAACTACCTTGCAAGTAGTAGCATTGCATTACATATTACTGTAAGCAGGTTTAAGGCGGTCAAAGCTAACAGTACCCTTGCAAAACAAAGTACTTATCGGTCCTTTTAATTACTTTAAAAGGGACCAGATATGTAAGCTTAAGACCCTTTGTAGCGCAAGAACACATGTGTCCAATTTGCCAAATCTTTGTTGATATAGCATTTTGAGTTCGGATAATTCTTTGTGAAAAAATACTGTTGTGTTGCAATGTGTGACCTGTCATTAGCGAAAGGTGCTACATTTGTCAATGACGGAAGGGGTTCTTCTTCAAAGAAATCATTAGGAAGTCGAAGAACCGAATTAAATAAAATTTCAGCATGGGAAACTTCCAGACCTGATTTTACGGTTGACCTTAGGCCCGGTTGTATCGAGTCAGATCAACGTGAGTTCAAATTTGATCTCAGTTCAGTGCTAAAATTCAGTTGTATCGCGTCAGTTCATCCTTGAACCGAAGTTTAACGAACAGTTCAACTAAACGGCCATCTACGGGCGTTCAAACTGCGTGAACCTGCGTTCAACACACGTCAAAACAAAAACATAACCTCTTGCTTCGGTGTCATCCAATATTTATTATTCTAATAACAGGTAGTAATGGATCGTATAGAGGCAGCGTTTCAAGATTTAACCGATGACGAGGACTTCCAGGAGCCTGTAAATATAATTGTACATCCCAGAGTTCCAAGAAATTTTTGAGTTAGACCAAACCATTTAGAAATATGGAACAATACAGAATTTATTAGTCGATTTCCGCTTTCAAAGGAAATTGTCAGTCGAAATCTCGGATGAAATTGTTTTACTTAAAGACCAGTAAGTAGTTATTTTTATTTTATTCAACAATTCAACACTTTATGCTCTCGTTATTCTAGAAATTCTGCAGTGTCGCCTACTGAAATGGTGTTAGTTACCCTGCGATACCTCGCTACAGGATCATTTCTTCAAGGTTCAGGCGATTTTTGTGGAATAGACAAATCCACCACTAGCAGAATTCTTATCAAAGTGTTGAGAAGTATTGCCAGACTGCACAGCCAATTTATTAAAATGGCATCGACACCAGGAGACATCATGAAGATTCAGGAAGGCTTTTTCAATATTAGCCGATTCCCTAAATGTGTAGGAGCACTGGATTGTACCCATGTGAAGATTCAATCTCCAGGAGGCGCAAACGCTGAACTGTATCGTAATAGAAAAGGTTTTTTTTTCTATGAACGTGCAAGCAGTGTGCGACGGTAATTTAAAATTCCAAAATATTGTGTGTTGTTGGCCAGGGTCATCCCATGATTCCAACATATTCAGCAATTCAAGACTACGGGCAAGAATAGAAAACCAAGAGTTCGGCAATGACAGTTTGTTGGTTGGAGATGGTGGTTACGGAATCAAAAGCTATCTGATAACTCCACTAAGAAACCCCGATAATCCAGCCGAACAATTATTTTATGAAAGCCAAATAAGGATTCGAAATCCAATAAAAAGATGTTTTGGACTTTGGAAAAGAAGGTTTCCAGTTTTAGCTTTAGGAATTAGAATCAATATTGATAAAGTGGAAGCTCTTGTTGTAACAGCAGCCGTGTTGCATAATATTGCTATTGAAAATCGAGAGCCTGAACCTGAAGCTAATGAAGACGTTGCAGCTGCAATTCGATTGGCTAACGGCATTAATTTGGACCTGCCACCAGAAAGAAACCTTGATTTAAATAATATTAAAGATTAGACACAATTTAATTACTCAATATTTTTAAAGTCTGTTATAATAATTTTGGGCAAATAAATAAATAAATAAGAACATTTTCTATTTTGTAATTTACATTTGAGTATATACAGGGTGGTCCACTTTTTTGTAGCAGGACTTTAATAGTACATAGAAAAACTTATTTCAAGGCGAAAATTTCATATGAACATAGGCCCTGAAACTCTTCGTTTTAAAGATACAGGGCGTTCAAATTTTCGAAAAAATATCAATTTCTTTTTACAGTATCCCAACCAGGTGAGATAATTAAACTAAATTTGGTGTGCAGCTCTATCATAAATGGTACTACATTATGTGACAATATCAAGGCCCTTGATCGACCAGTGGCGGAGATGTGGGGTTTCGCGATCAATAAATTTAAAAATTCACTAGTACGACCCTGTTCAAAATCGAAATTGCTTATTTCTTAAAAAAAAAAAGCGTTTAATTCTCTATAAAAAAATTCTCTTAACATTTCTCCATATCTCTCACGGTTGCGTAGCAATTTTCAATAGTTTGGTCAAATTCATGTTTTTTATTCAAAATAAACTCGAACTAGCTTTGGGGTAGAATATTCACTTTTCTTTACAAAATAACGAAATGCTAGCCGTTTTTCGTACTTATGCTAACAATGGAAGGAAAAATTCAAGAACTTTATTTTCAATGTCCAGTAATAAGTAATAAAGAATGTAACTTATTTAATAAGAATATTCTACCCCAAAACTAGTTTGAGTTTATTTTGAATAAACAACATGAATTTGACCAAACTATTAAAAATTGCTACGCAACCGTGGGAGATACGGGGAAATGTAAAGAGACATTTTTTGTAGAGACTTAAACGCTTTTTTTTAAGAAATAAACAATTTCGATTTTCAACAGGGTCGTACTAATAAATTTTTAAATTTATTGATCGCGAAACCCCACATCTCCGCCACCGGTCGATCGAGGGCCTTGATATTGTCACAGAATGTAGTACCATTTAGGATAGAGCTGCACACCAAATTTAGTTTCATTATCTCACCTGGTTGGGATACTGTAAAAAGAAAATATTTTTTCGAAAATTTGAACGTCCTGTATCTTTGAAACGAAGAGTTTCAAGACCTATGTTCATATAAAATTTTCGCCTTGAAATAAGTTTTTCTGTCTACTATTAAAGTCCTGCTACAAAAAAGTGGACCACCCTGTACTATATAACGTGTATTTATAACATTAACAAATCAAAATACTCTAAAGGGAGTTTTCTAGTAACAATTTCTGTTTTTGCAATTTCAGAATTTTTATCTTTAATTTGTGCTCTTCTTCCTGGTGCTTCAAGTGCTGGTCATGCTTTTCTTGATTATGTTTGAGGGATTGCTCCATTTGCTTAATTTTCATCAAGTGCTCCTCCTTAATATAAACTTGTTGAGCTTCAACAAAATTTTGTTTTGAAGAAGCCCAACTTTCAATTTTTGTCTTTAGATTTTCTGATTTCCTATTGGTACTTGGTTTCGATGTAGTTTCTGAAAATAATGCAGTAATGTTAGTTA
>CALNHX010006695.1:17046-85021 GCA_940337035.1 Agriotes lineatus
CAACTCAACTCTTACAGTGAAGTGACGTTTGTTTGGGGTAGTTTGTGCGTGTCCTTTTGTTGATTTTGATGACCTTCTGTTCTGCAAATTTTCGACGGCCTGTTGGGCCATTCTTCTCGGCTACATTGGGAGATCCAGTTATTCAGAACGGGTGTAATTATACAACTCTCGACAGTTTTCGGTTGTTTCGATTCCCAGTACGTAGTTAATCGGAGAGCTAAACCGAGCTCGCCGACGACGATTCTCAGTACCTGGTTACCAGGGGGAGTAAAGCGAGCTCGCCGAACGCCCGTAATCCCGCCACAGTGTAACTGCGGGCCGCGATAACCACTAGTAGTGCAAGGTACCCATGTAATTTAATTTGATATTGCCTGCACTTTCGTCCGTTCAACAATTTAAAGACCGAATTTAATGTTTACGCACGTTTGAATTGAGAGCAATTCGACGGGGATCATCGCCAACAACAACCAGCGGTTATTCGATCGAAATTCACTTACCTGGATTTGCGAAGCTTCTATCACAGGTAAATGCAGATAAACTCGCCGTCCGTCCAAAGTACACCTGCAGTTCCGCCGATAAACACTAGCGGTGCCAGGCCCGTCGAACTGCCTACGGGACATCGGAGCTATTCCATACTTAGGCTGTTCCAAAAGAGACTGATACGGCACGATTCCCAGCGAGCGAGACGCTCCGTTAAAAGAATTATGTTAATTTTACAACATTGTTACATTTTTATTGTTTCTCTGATCAAATACAATTCAATTTGATGTATTTAGCTAAACATATTATACGCTGATAAAAATTATTTAGTGTTCTTTCCTGCATAATTAAGCTTGAGTTTATTATTGGTACCTTGGCATGCTGAGCTGCCTGGGAAACCAGTATCAGTCTGGTAATTGTAGCAAATAGATTAAACAATTAAATTAAATTAAACTAGCACGTCAGGCTACACGCTCCACTGTAGTTTAGCCGGCATATCTTATTACGGGCAGGGCAGCGGTCCTAGGTGAGTGTGAGAATTATCGTCCGCGCTGGCCGTCTAACTTTTACATGAATTTTCGTATGAGCCGGCGCGGTGTCGTAAAAGTGGTTTTAGACCGTAACAAACTTTAATAAATCTAATGCAACAAACAAAAATGGCAGTTCAACCATGAAACAATACAGTTGCGCACTTCGCAGAAGCGTTACCGGATGCAAAGGCGGAAGCGTTCTGTTTTGTGCTACCCTCGCTTAACGGGCGCCTCTCGCAAATGGCAGAAACTAGATTTTATCACTTGCAGGAGGCGATTAACTGTTAACCCAAGCGGCACTTTTGCCAAGGGCGTGTTCCCAAATTCAAACCTATGCATAAACATTGTCATTGTCAATATCTTTATTATTATAAACTACTGTTTTGAATGCCTACATGATACTATAAATGCGATGTACGTATATGTAACACGCCTCGCGCTACACGCCTCGCTCTTGAGGGTGTGGCGTGGGTTAAAATGGCGGCTTAATGGCCACACGTGCTTTCCTAGCTCAGCGGATGTGAGCGGGGCGACCAATCTGAGAAGAGGCTGGAAAATGCTAGGGCCAATGGTTCCTGATTGGCTAAAAATAATGATTTTTGAGTGGCAGAATACGTTTTTTTATTTATATTGCACTAATCTATGGGCACATTAATACATCCTTAACCTAATCAATATACCATACAATAACAAACACACATACATGGAACAAAAGAACAAACACAACACACATGGAACCTTACCTTACGTACACTTAATCTAATTAATACAACTAATCATAATACAAATAAACGGACAAACGACACATATTTAATTGTTTAACAAAGAAGGGGTACGAACTAGTTATTGTTTCTGGCACCTAGGCTACAGTTCGGGGGGGGGGGGGATGCGCACTTCATCAACACTACGAGCGCGTGTCTGGTCCGCGGACCCGAACTCACTCTCGGCTCACAGAAGGAGAAAAAGAGGGAGCGTTTCCCCGGCTGCAAGTGAGCGTTCCCTCACTGGCGGGGGCGGCGTCGACGCTGTTGGCGCCGCAGTCGCGGGAATCGCGGGGTGCAGAACACCAAGGGCAGCGGCGAGCGGAGACGCAGGCGGGCGTTCCTCCTCGGGTCCCTTCCCTCCGTGGAGCGGGCGGTGGTGCGGTCGTGGGCGGTGCGGGGGCGGCGCGGGGTCAGCTGCACTTCGCGCAGCGGCAGGCGGTGGTCGGACTCAGGCCGGGTCTCCTCCCATAAGCGCTCAAACTCGGCCTTCTCTTCCTGGCTCAAGGAGAAGGCGACTCCCAGGAGTTGGGGGCGGCAGGTGATGCGAGCTTGGGCTATGCGGAGCGGCGGGCGAGCGACGGGGGTTACGGCCTCGTAGGCGGCTCGTCCAGTCGGCGTGTCTCCGGGGTGTGGCGTGCGGGGGCAGCTGGGGAACGGCGTCTCCGTGGGGGCGGCGGCTTGGGCACCTAGGGCACGGCCGCTCAGTCGGGCTTCGGGGAGAAGGGTAGCCACGGGAGAACTGGGCGGCGAGGGTCCGAAAAGGCGCTCCAGCAGCTCTTGTGTGCTAAAAAGAAGGAAAGAAAACAGGGGGATTGACGACCTATTCGTACCTAAGCTGGCGGCGGTGCCGGGGCGGTAGCCTGGCTTAACGTGACGTCCGGGGATGTGTCCCGGGCTTACTTTTGCGGCATCCTGTCTGGACGTGAGTAGCGGTGTGGTGGAGCGGTGCAGCGCCGGCGGCGAGAAGCGCTGGAAGTCCGGGGGCGGCGCACTAGGCAGCGTTCACGGCAGGCGGCGACGTGGACGACGAACCAGGGCTCAGCTCGACCTGGGGCTGGGTGCTCTTCGAGAGGTAGGCGGTGGCGGCTGCGACTCGGACCCTTTGTTCTTGTGATCAAGAGGATCTACCGAGAACTCGGAGTCACGGAGTCGACTTCCACGATCTAGAGGATCTAGCAAAAGGTTTCTTGGTTCTTTCCAGGGACCGGAGGGTCTCTGCTGGGAAGAGGAGTTGACTCGAGATCAAGAGGATCGACCGAATGATTTTTCTGGCCGAGGAAGCTTCTTTTAAAGGGCTCGTCTACTCCTACTGCCTTCTCCCGGACGGTCGTTTTTGGGGTGGGACATGCTACTTTCGCTTCCGGGGGTCGTTTTGTGATTAATTACTTATTTCGCGTTTGGCGCACTTATTTTTGCCCGTTGGCCCATTGGACTGCTGACGCGAAGACGCTTCTAATGACACCCGGCTTGCCTATGTTACGCTCAATTGGCCGGTGCGTTTAATTAGGTCGCGAGACGAGTATTTGATTTAGTCTTCGCGTGCGCCGCTGGGTCTAATCCGAGCCGTATGTTGATCCCTTGGCGCTATCCGCCTCGTATTGGAGAGGCGCTTAAATCCTTTTACCTGGCTTAATGCTCAAGCCGAGTGCCTCCCTTTGTTCGTTTTGTGGAATTTTCTTGGCACGCGGCCGGTGATTTGTACGGAGCTATAACGTCTTTGTTTGCAATTTGTATTTTCGTTTAGCGTTGCTCTGATTTCTAATATTTGCCCGGGACTTTAGGCTGTTTTTGTCCAGCGTTCTAAGCTGCTTTGCTTGGCCTCTGTATGCGTTAATTTCTTTTAATATTTAAACTTTCGGCGTTTTAGCTTGCACTTCGTCTTGTTTCGATGTTAGGTTTTTAACACGCTTTAATATGCTTGCACCTGGCGCTGAAGTTATTAGCGGTGGCTAATCCTTCAAAGCCGATTACTCTTTAATGAAGTTTAGGCGTCTTTTCTTATTTAATCGTCCGCGTTATATCATTTCCATTGTGGGCGTCTTGGTTTTTGTCGAGTTGCATTCTTTTCCTAAAACTGTTTGGAGGCGACGTGCAGGTCGGTGCTTGAGCGTTGGGGTCGGCTGGCTTTTATTACCGGGGTGATCCTAGTTATTTATGACGTTGTTTTGAAATTCTGAGCTGACGGTGTTTGCTTGGTTATTTTGAATTCAACCCCAAAATTAAATGTGTTTTGAGAACAAATGACCGCGAGGCTCGAGGGCGTGAATCACATGTAATAGATGCTTACATGTGTGAATCATATCATATGATTATGCTGACATCTTCCTTCGTTTTGGTAGTGGTGGTCCTGGGAGCACCACTTCAGTAGGGGGTGGTCTTAGGCTGCTCGTATTTCTTAGAAAACGTGAATGATCGAGTTTCTGGTATTCTTTCTGACTTGTGCTGGCAACCATTCCTTCTTGTAATTTCTTTATAGTATTTTCACCCCCTTTTCAAAGTCTTTGCACCTTCTTTCATTAAATCCTTTTAAATTTAAATCTATATCATCCAAGCTTTTGCCTTTGAACTGGTCAGCTTCGCCCTTTTCCATGAGTGTTAGTAGCTTGGGTATTCTTGCTGTTTGATAAACGTCGTCGGGAAGCTTGTAAGATGATCGATGTATTCCTAACGTATGTCCCATGAAAGAAGCTAATTATGCCATGTCATTTTCATTCATGTTAAATAATTGAGTGAGAGTAGCCTGAGTAGCAAGTAAGAGCATCTGAATTTTTAGCGCCACACTGCGTGACATACTTTTTCATTACTTTGCAACCGATTATGGGCTGATCGAAATTGGGATTACCTAAAAGATAAATACTGGATGTTTTAGTTATAATAGCTCTGTATTTTAGTGTTACGTCTAAGTGGTCTTGGACATCTTTAGAGTATAACACTGGTACATCTCGTCTCCTCATACAAGGGGTATAACAAGTCTTTTGAAACTGTTTACTAAAACTTTTTCTGGTTCTGAATTTGCTTCTGAAAATTCGCCGTGGGTTTTTTCCTTGTGTCCCATAAAGTGTGCGAATTGTTTAGCCTCATCCTTGCTCAAATTTAATATCTGCATAATTGTAGCTATATGCTTTCTTAATTTGTTGCTGATAAAGGCTACAACGTGGTCTAATTTCACTTTTTTGCCAATAGTCGAATAGCAACATCGCCTTTTTCCCACTTAATTTTGCTTCCCGGAAGAGCGAAAACCGTCGTTATTTGAAGAAATATAATTTTGTCGATGTGTCAGCATCAATAAACTTTTGAAGCAATTCTGGAATCAGAATTACCACAGCGCGACTTCCTTTTCCACTGTTGACTACTCTTTTGTACTTTGTAGTTAGGACCTTTTCCGTCTCTGTTAGAGCATTTTCAAAATCTTTAAAATTGCTTTGATTGTCGTTGTGATAGTCTTATTTTTAAATATTGCACGTCGCCAATTCGTCTTCTATTGAAAACAGTTAAAACGTATATTGTACTAATAACATGTTGCATTTTTCTTTAGATTTTGCTTCACCTTCGTTATTTATTAATTTATCTTGGCATTCTTCGCCGTATGTGAGAACGCCATCTCTAAATTTTTTATTGTCGCTGGCTAATGGTATGGGTAACGGTTTATTCCACCGCTTCTGCATCATGTCTTTATTGGCAAGCGATGCCAGTTCGAAATTCCACCGTGACTCAACCAATTATTTAAAATATTTTAGGTCTTTTAACCATAATTTTGCCTCATTATCAGACTTACACCTAAAGCCCCTGTTTTCGTTTAAAATTAAATGTTTTCATTCGTTACATATTAATTTTAAGGAAGTCCCTAAATGCATGGCAAGGCTAAGTGGTCTTAACGTTTTCTTGACATGATCGGCACCTGATATTTCTCTCACTGCAAGAACTACCATATCATACCTTTTTGGATGCAGTAAATCTTTAAGACTTAACATCTTGATTATTAAA
This sequence comes from Agriotes lineatus, assembly GCA_940337035.1. Taxonomy (NCBI): domain Eukaryota; kingdom Metazoa; phylum Arthropoda; class Insecta; order Coleoptera; family Elateridae; genus Agriotes; species Agriotes lineatus. The sequence continues at coordinate 22,805 of CALNHX010006695.1, forward strand.
TAATTTTCTGTAACTAATAAGTAAACGGGACAGTTCTCGCATCCTGTTTCTGCAAACATATGCTGAGTTTTCTTTTTTATGGTGTTTTAAATAAGACTCACCAAAATGCGCTTTAAGAAGGTCTTTCTTTGTCTCTAATGAAATTTCGTCGTCTGGTTTCATAATACGGAAAACCTGATAAACAAAAATTAAATATTATATTCAATTAAAAAAGCTACATTTGTAAACCAGAACTTACTTGTTTTCTCACATTAATTTTTGTAATAACATTCGTTGGGTCCGTTCAGGGGTGGACAAATGGTTCTGTTTCCTCTTAGTTATTTCATTTTTAACGATACACAATTTTGAATGACGTTTTAAATAATTCTTAGCAAACAACCCTTGGCAATATGCACATGGCATATATACGTTGTTTTCATGGGATTCCTTATTTATTTGACGGCTTGGTCTCGTTAAACCTTTTATGTAAAGATCGAAATTGGTGTCGTTTCTGAATGAGGAAAGAGCACGTCGCCTTTATTGACTATTTTTCGGAAGTTTCAACATATCCTGTACTTCATTTTCTCCCCGATGCTTGCTTTGTAAATGCCAACAAAAAAAATTTATGGCTATATCATCTACGTAGTATCCACATCGCACGACTTTTTTATTAATCGTTTCTGTTTTCTAAAAGTACAGGGTTTTCATTAATTTCCATTTCCCACGTGACCATGTATTCACCCTCAATGCTAGGCAACCAAACTTACACGATTGGCAGTACTCCCTAAATACAGTAACACAAAATTATCAGTGGCGTAGACTCGACAGACTAAATAACGCTTGAAAACATAAAATACAAAAATTAAAGTCAAAAAGGGGTGGAACATCCCCACCTTATTTTTCTAAAAATTAATGATGGTTGCGAATCATTTTATCCTGATAAAATAACACAAAATAAATTATTTATTTTATTATATCGAAAAAGGTGGTACAAAATATAGGAGATTACTATTGGGAGCAAAAGTCAGTAATTTTTTTATCAAGTTGCAACACAGGACATGACACAAACTACGGAATAACGTTTGGAAACTGTAAATATAAAATTACAAAAGGTGTTGAAAATGTTCACCTTCCCTTTCTCAACATAAATTTATTCTACGTCTCATAGAATCAAAAACAGCATCTAGTTCATAAGGTGGTATTTTCCGTATTTCTTGCTGAATTGCAGCCTCCAGCTCCTCGAGTGTGTGAAGGCGATTCTTAAATGTGTTGTCTTTAATTCTTCCAAATAAATAGAACTCCAATGGAGTAAGATCTGGACTTCTGGGAGGCTATAAACCTCTACTAATTACTCGGTCTGCATAAAACTCCTGCAAATATCTTAAGGTTGCATTTGCTGTGTGCGCTGTGGCACCATCTTGTTGAAAATAGCCCAATTGGAGTTTATCATCGTGCATTTCATCTATTGCCTGCTGCAAAATGGCACGATACCGTTCTGCATTAACTGTGTCTCTGAAAAATATATGGCCAATTGGACGCCTTTCTGCAGAAAGGAACCAACCCACAAAACCAAAAAAATAGAGATATGTAGGCTATGGTTTCCGTTAAGTACATAAAATTCATCTGCAGAATAGAACCAACCCACATTGCAAACCTAGAGACATCTATTAGCCACTGAATCAAGCAACATTCAATAACAGATGGCATAGCAACCTGCAGAAAAGATCCAAGTGGGTTGGTTCTTTTCTGAAGAATATTCATAATACTAATACTAACAAATTTGGAAAATGTTATTTTAGGTTATGTGTAATAATAAATATCTTGTTACGTGCTAAAAGCATATGCTATTAATACTAGTAATCTACAGTATATAAGTGTTGAATAAGAGATCAAGTGGGATTAATGCGATAATAACTCATAAAAATTAATATCAGATTGGCATTGGTCGTTACTAGAGGAACGAGATAAAGAACGGTTTTTGTTTTGAAAAAAAACGTGTGACAGCATTTGAAACTGCAAGGGGTTTCGTGGTATATGAGTGACTATTCAACACTATAACATATAAGCCAATCACATTGCAGACATTTGCTTTTTTCAACCAATAACTGCAGTATATCACTGAATATTGGGCACCATGCAAAATATCCACAAAACAATGTACGTACTAAAAAAATAAATAGCCTTGTTGCGAAGTATCGCTTAGAAACGATGTTCTGTCCTTAGTGATATCGCTAGGTTACGTAACACTAAACCTCAACAAACTGTGTGGCTTGTTTTAAAAATTTTAAAATGCTGTGTTTTGGAAGTATTCCGCTGAATTTAATTGAGAATGAATAATTATATTAATTGTTGGATTATTTTTCAATAAAGTTAATCGTTATGTATTAATATTGTTAAATAGTCGTCCCAAATACCACTCGAAGTGGATATATATTTTTTAAATATTTTGCCATTTCCATAGAAATTATTGCAAATTTCACTCAACAAAATCACATTTAAATGTCACTCGCCTTCGGCTCGTGACATTTTTTATGTGATTTTGTTTCGTGAAATTTAAACGCAATAATTTACATGGAAACGACAAAATATTTGTGAAAAATATATCCACTGCTTGTGGTATTACCCTTGATAATCTCGCCATTGCATATGGTTTGGGCTATAGTAGGGAATATTACTGGCTAACCTTCCTGGTAGGAGATTTAAGAAGCGAGAGTCATTTTTCCGACGAATGTAAATTCGAGCTTAGAAGCGATTTGGGAAACCACGGAATCACGATTCTAAAGTTTATTGCCTGTTTAACAGGAAAAAAGTGTAGGAGTGAAAACCTACAGAAAATTTAGTCTGCTGGAAGTCACCAGGCAGTTTTGAGGACTACTTGCCGCAGGTGATAGCTGACGATTGGCAGCTGTCAAGCTGACAGTTAATCTGATTCAGTAAACGTCTACAAGTGTAATCACGAACAGATAAGTGATTTTGATGATATTTTGCATATGAAAACGCTGTGTAAACATTAGAAAGTCTAGTAGATTAACCTTTTAATGGCCGCGTCTTGATAGCGTGCACCTAGGGTGATAATATTCTAAAAACTTGTTCTTAGTTATCTATTATAAGTAGTTCTGAAGTCAAAATTTGTCTAAATTTATTCGTTTTGAAAAAAAGCCATGTTCCCATTTTGGGAACGTTGGCCTATTATGATACGCTAATGTTACTTATTTGGATACTTTGAGAAAATACATAAAAATTGATTTTACTACTATTTATTTCGGATAATATCTGTATAATATATAAGAAAAGAAAGCTATCTACTAAATAATTACTAATTAGTTACTACATAAACAATAATGTACAGCTACAACTATTGCTTAGTATGATAATTATCAAAACAAAAATTTTTGTGAAGTCGTTTCTCGCATTTGCTGCATTTCAGCCTTGTGTTGTTTTGGCAGACTATGCAACGCCCTTGCGATGTACTTGTAGGAATATTATTTACACCGTCAAATCTGATGTCTTGTAATATAGGTGCAGATGGTCCGCCTTTTCTTTTACGTTGGGCTGCGCCAACGTTTATAAGCGCTAATGCTACATTTCGTCTAAACTGCAGATGGGTTATAGAAGTTCCGGGATTCACATGTTGATAAAATCGAAATGCAGCAATAACGGCTAAATTTAGACCATGTGAGAAAAGATTCCACCACCACTTCTTCGATCGCAACATCGGTCGGTAGCTAGCCGATACGCGGTCCAGAAGATCAACGCCACCCATTCCAAAATTATACTTGCTAATTAGATTTGGTTGGGTGACTTCTTTTTTATTTTCAGACTTCACCCTGTGGGGTTAACTTGGCTCTTCAAACATCTACGTTTCCAGGCAAATGGAAAACTGCCCGTATTTGTCCAATACTCAAATCAGGTGATCCCAGTTTAGTTACGAACTATAAGCACATTAGTATCTTATCCAACTTTTCTAAGGTTTTCGAAATTGCATTACACGCCCGAATCTACCCTCTTGTAAGAAGCTATATTTTTATCTTTCAAGATTGATGGTTTCTGTACAGCAATTGGTATAGACCAGTTATTATTACTATCCAGATTTAACATCCTTTCGTTAGAAAACAGAAGAATAATTATAAGTGTTACATTTTTATATAACCTGCTTCATAATAAAATCGATAGTGCTTCACTTCTAGCAATGATTGATTTCCATGTACCTCGTTCTTCAATCCGTAATGCTATAACTTTTCATGTTCCTACGGCTCGTACTAATTTACTTGTTAAGTCTCCTTTATACGTAATGGCTTCGAATTTTAATAAAATTTCAAATAGCTGCGATATAAATTGCTGTTCTCTAGGGTCCTTAAAGACATCTTTAAATCAATCACTCATGAACAATTAATATGCATTAATATTAGCACGTGCTTACGCTGTTTATGCACTATTTGTTTATACGGTATATGTATATAGTATTCTATATGTCGCCTTTACATTTAGTTAGTTATTACGTTTGTATATGTTATATGTTATTTAATATTATATTATTGTACTTGCACATTGTCCTATAATTGGAATTTTTCTGTTGGGCCAGAGGCCCTCGGTCTGTAAGTCAACCGAAGGTAAAGAACATGAATATCTCCCGTGGTGCATACAATATTTTATATACTAGCATATTCGTAAAAATAGTATGAAATTTCAAAATGTCATAATGACATTTAAAATTAGAATATGTAGGGTAAACTGGTCCATAGTGGGACGTTTTTTTTCAAAAGTGTATAGCACCTTCATTAAGCGTTTGTAAATTATAATAAGCGTACCTATACATGGGTATGGATGTAAGGAAGCAAACTAACAATAATTTCAAGTAATCCTTTATTTATAATAAATGTTATTCAACAAGTCCCACTATGGACCACTCGTCCCACTATGAACCACTACATGGTCCATTGTGGGAATCATAGTGGTCCATAGTGGGATTTTTAATAAAAAACACTTTTAGTCTATTTTAAATTGGAAAAAATTCACAGGGAACATAAACTGGCGAGCAGCCCTAGCTGTACTTCCACTAATGGCGGGAGGGGGCAGCTTTAGTAAAATATCTTCTGCTCCTACGGTATCTTCATCGGGTTTGTCGGGGAAAACAAATTTGCCGGCCACAATTCTCTTCATAAAGGCGATATTATATTCATCTCCACTTATCTTAATAACCTGACCAACATAATGTTTAACAGTTTTTTTTGTCATGTATCTTACTATAACATAGTCCTGCTCTTGAATAGACAAATCTTGATTTTCTGATGTGAAGCTTTCTAAATCGCTAGAATCGTTGCAAATCTCTTCACTAACATCACTGTTCGAACTAATGTCGTCATTAAAAACTTGACGTATAACTTTTTTAGCCTTCTGCTTTTTCTCTTCTGAAAGTGTTTTTTTAGCCAATCTTTCTTTATGCTGTTCCTCTATGGCATCTTTTATGGGGTATCTGTTATTATTGCTGACTGTAGCTTGTTTCTGCTTTTCCTAAGGTTCTTCCTAGGAGCAGCTTTGGCATGTGGCCTGATTTGCTGAGGGGTTATTATATTGGATGGGCCAGGAATTGGGCTGACATGTCGTGGTTCTTCTACATCCTGATTATTTTCTACATCCTGAACATCTTCTACATCTTGAACATCTTCCATATCCTGAACACCTTCGTTAGCCTTATTTTCGTTACCATTTTCATTTTCTTCGGGCCTATCAGTGACATAAGATGACATAAAATCACTCTCTGAAAAAATTTGGTAATTCAGGGGTGCTATGCCTGTTTTTTTAAATCCGTTGAGAATGTTGCCAGGAGTAAATGCTTTAGGGTAGGCAGTACCAACAACACTACAAACATCATAAATGCTCATAGGTACGGCAGGATGATTTAGCATACAGTCATCAACTCCTTGATTATAATAGCTTTTAAATGGAAAGAAGCAGCTCACGTCGAGCGGTTGTAATTTGTGGCTGCAGTGGGGCGGCAATGTCAATAAAATAATCCCATTATCTTTACACAGATTCAGCACACGAACATCGTAACGGCTCTCATGGTTGTCAAGAATTAATAGAACTTGGAATTCTTTGCTGCATCGCACGTGTTTGATAAAGTGCTCGATATACTAGTGGTGTACAGATCCGATTTTTTGAGGGATCGGGGATCCATTAAAAAAACCGGATCGGGATGTATCCGCATCCGGATTTGAACATAGGAACCGGATTTGGATCTAGGGTCCGGGTCTACGATTTGGATCTCTGATCCAAATCAAGGGTTCGGATCCCGGATGTCAGATCTAGATCCGAGATTTGGATGTCAGATCCGGATCCGATATCCGGATCATATAATACTGTAGAAGTTATTGGCATAGAAAAAAAAAGTAAAAAGTAGTATAATTTGCATTACAAAATATTTAAATTTTTTATTAAGCGCCTAAACATGTAGAACGTGGAGTTCCATCGTGTATTATTTCTCTGTATGAGTTTATGTTGGACCAAATTAAGTTGTTGCTGCCTCCTCTTCAAAGCTTCGGTGGCAACATTTGGATGGTGAAAATGTGCTACTATACTACTCCCTATTTTGATAATTGTTTCAATTATGGTAGAACAGCTCAATCATCGATTAACACATAATTGCAACGTATGCGCAAAGCAAGGGATACTTTCACCAACAATATCTCTATTTCTTGTAATGGCATTTGTTATATTACTAGCATTATCGTGAACCACAGCACATATTTTTCCTGTAAGATTCCAATTAGTTATTACACTTTCTATCTTTGATATTAAATTTTCAGCTGTGTGACGCTCCGGCATTTCTTGCGTGACTAAAGTAAGTGCAGCGTGTTGCCAATCAGTGGTAATGCAATGTGCCGTAACTGTACAGTGAGATTTTGAAGATCTAGATGACCAAGTACCTGTAGTAAACGCTACGTATTGACTTTTACTCAATATGTTCATCACGTTTTTTTTTTATATTTTCATACTTCAAGCGCAAACGTCGGGTGATGGTAGGTCTACTGGGCATACCGTAATTCGGTGCCAAATATTTCATTAGTGCACGAAATCCTTCATTTTCCACAAATCTTAGGGGAAGTATATCATTTGCGACCATTGTGGTAATTTTTTGGGTAATATGTTCAGCTCTTCTATCATCCTCCTTTCTTGAAAAAAAAATGATTCGTTTTTGGGCTGAGCAGCCTCTGATGAGGATGTCGAGCATAATGACGTGACAGAACCAGGAGGTAATGGTAATGATTTAGCAGACGTAGGAGTACTAGGAGGAGTAGAAACATTTGAAACGACCGATTCATTATCTTCCACCTCGCTTTCTTCGTCTGAGATTGTTGCGAGCCTGAAATTAATTGGCTTACTTTAATTAACATTTCAACAAATTCAAATTTAAATTTGCTGTAAATAGGACATTAGATGTTCTATACTCATATACTATACTATAGTACTTAACCTGCACATCCCAGGGCTCGATACATTTTTAATAGCCAACTTTTCCAATCTGAAAGTCCTCCAGGCAGAAACGCATTTTCGCTAAATGTATAGACATTTTTGTTTTTAGGCACCATCTTGTATCAAGAAAATCACTAGGACTAATAAAACTCCTTTGACTGGTGAGAAAATATAGAAGGTGTATTATTGATGGCAATGAAGTTACGGCAAATTTAAATTTGAATTTTTTATTTTTGAGTATTGAAAATTCCAACCCAGCAACATTGAACTAAACAACGTACTTATTCTTCTCTAATAATTTTTTTTCGCCTAGTATGTAATGTGGTTATTAATTAATAATATCTAATCTTCCACATGTTTTGTCAATGAAATAATTTTTATTTTGAAAATCTACAAAAAACCAAAATGCCAATGAATATCTAGGCAATATCGCAAAAGATTTGAAAATTTAAAACCTGATCGTTTGTTGCGACAAAATTAAAATATTTCTAAAAAGTGCTCCATGTAAAATAAAATAAGAGGTTTCTGTTTCCGTTTACACTGTTGTGTTTACGTTTTTACAGTACAAGCATATTTTGAAAATTGGTAAAACAAATGAACGCAGGCTAAATAATCCAAAACCCTCGTGTTTACGTTTGCGTGGTTACCTTTGCTTTTTTGTCTTTCTCCTCAAAAAGAAGTGTCTTCTTTTGCATCCTCCTTATGAAAAGATCTAATATGTTTCCAGAGAACCCCAGTGCTTCCACCACTTCTAAATTCTCTCTTGCAGATGTCACACGTAGCAGTTCGTAGTGTTGAATTTTTCTTGAAATATTTCCAAATAGTACTCATCTGAAAAAAATAAAAAATCAAACTCCCTAAAATATGTCCCGCAGGTGTGAAATGCATTTCATAACGTACATACTAGGTAACTACATACATACATACAGGGTGATTCAAAACGCTAGTTTATGAGATAGAGGGTGGTGAAATTGAAAGTTTGTTTTCGATTTTTTTTAATAACTTTTGTAAAAAAAAAATTTGGCAGAAAATTTTATTTCTGCACCTTTTCTAGACAAAATAGGTGCACATAACTAACAACGCTATAGGTGACTGTTTTCGAGAAATTTGGAAATTTCTGCATTGATGCAGGTTACCGAGACCGTGCCCCTTCGGCACTGGATGAAGTTGCTGAGAACTTTACAAAAACTAAGTATGTAACAGATCCTGTGTTTTTGCCATAAAAGTTAACACGACTCGGTCCCGTGGCCTCGTTGGAGGGCGGGCGAGGGTTAAGCAAAATGGCTTCCGGCGACTGGTGTTTTTGCCCTGGTAACTCAGTCGGCCAATGGTGCTTTCCCCGGTAGGCGGGGCAGACCTCAGAGTGAAAGCAAGACAGAGAGAGAGAGAGAGAGAGAGAGAGACACAAATTTATTTACAAAGTTCTTTTTATGTACTTTATTCAGTATTTACACCTATATACAAAAGAGGGCGATCGGACGCCTGGACGGTTCTCCCGTTAGCGGGGCGGGAGGGGGCGCCGAGGGTGGCGGGGGGCCTGGTGCTGGTGGCGGCCTGCTTACGTCATCCTCTGTCCATATGGCACTTGCTGGCTAATCGGCTATGTCCCGAGGACACTTAGCCTTTAGTCCGCACAAGGGTGCGTGTTAAAGGAAGTGATTTGGAACTGGTGATTCGGCTAAGTCCCGCTGACACTTAGCCTTTAGTCCGCACGAGGGTGCGTGTGAAAGGAAAGTGTGTGGAACTCGTGATTCGGCTAAGTCCCGCTGACACTTAGCCTTTAGTCCGCACGAGGGTGCGTGTTAAAGGAAAGCGTGTGGAACTCGTGATTCGGCTAAGTCCCGCTGACACTTAGCCTTTAGTCCGCACGAGGGTGCGTGTTAAAGGAAAGCGTGTGGAACTCGTGATTCGGCTAAGTCCCGCTGACACTTAGCCTTTAGTCCGCACGAGGGTGCGCGTGTTAAAGGAAAGTGTTGTGAACTCGATGTTGATGGCTGGACTGATGGCTGGAACTCTTTTTTTCCTCAAGAAACACCGGGGTTTATAAGGGCCTGGCCGGCTTTGTCTGCCGCACCCTTGCTCGTGATTGGGTGAACGGTAGTGGGGACGTTTGCAGATTTGATATAATTTGCATCCGCGGCTCGGATCTCCGCGGCGCGAAGTGCTACCTTGATGAAAATCTCTGCATCGTTTTCGTCTTGAAAAAACTCGCATTTTGAGCCTTTATTTCATATGTTTTGCTCGTCTAATAATAAAGCTGCGATTTGTAATCTCTTGGATGGGATTATTTACGTCGGGGCCGAGCTCTGAGTTTTTTTTTCTACGCCGCGGCGCGAAGTTCCCTTGCGTTGAAACCAAGCGTACGGTTTTTGTCTAAAACCAACTTGAATTTTGAGTCCTTACTCGGCCAGTTTCGCTTGCAATTTGGTTCTTATTCTCGATTAAACTTATTCTACACTAACATTCATATGCTTGCTGCGCGAGCTTTTTCTTTTGCAGAAGCGGCGATCGGTGAACTGCTCTGCGTTCGCGTTCGTTGTCTCGCCTTCGCACTAGTTCCGTGATTTGTGTGTTTCTAATTTAATTAGCCCTCGCGATATATATTCCTATTGTCTTCTTGACCGCGGCTTGAACTCGGCTCTTTCCTAGCCTTGCCGGCGCCTCGGTGCTGTAAATGTTTCCGTTGTATCGGCATATTTAACTGTTTGTAAAAGGTCCCGAAAGCCTTTTATTGCTTTTGTTATGGCAGTGTTGGATCGTGTACTGATGTGCGTTTATGGGGTTTGTTTCTTCGGCGGCGCGTACTGGGCTGATGCGTGAATTTCCCCGCATTCAAATCTTGCTCTTCCGAGCTTCCTAACTGAAACAAAAGCGCCTATCGGTGTATAATCACGATTTCTGCACTTGTCGCGGCAGCTTCCGCGCGGTGGGCCCGTTTACAGCCGGCGTTTTCGCTGTTGTCTAACTGTCGTCTTAGCTTTGATGTATTTATGAGGGTTTTAGCGCTCGAGCCGGCCGTGAGAACTGTTTACGCGGTTTAGGCTCGGCAGCTGTGCATAGCGTTCTTTTGGGCTCGCGATGTATTTATTAATTTTTGTTTTTGTTCTTGATTCTGATTGCGTGGCGAGGGCGTACCATACGTACATATGATGGCGGAGGCCCTTGCGTGCCTCTGGATCATATCAAAGTTACTATCAACAAAGTTAGAGTAAATTAAAATACATATTAATACAATACGCCCATGACATACTATTTATAATATAGGTAATATGTATGTATACATCATTCTTACTTAATGTATACTTACGTTTATAACTTCACAATTACAGGCACAAGCACAAGTACTATACTACAAGTAGTTTCCCGATCTGCATGAAAACAAACAAAACACAAAATCACTTTTTGCCATACAAGTCTCTCTAGTGACTGTCTGGCTTACGATTCACATGAAACACGTGTAGCGTAAAACAACGAAAGAACCTGTCCTACCGCCAAAGATTTGTGGAAAGGGAGAGTACTCACGTTCTAAAAATAAACCAAGTAGGCGTAGGCAACAGTGAATACGAGGATCCCGTATCCGGATCTCGGATCTTTGATCCATATTTTGGATCTTGGATTCGGATTTCGGATCCGAGTATTATATCCGGATCGATCCGGATGCGGATTGTGCACGTTGAAAAATTTGGATCCGATCCGGATCTGATTCGGATTAAAAAAGGATCCGGATCTGATTCGGATTAAAAAAGGATCCGGATCTGATGTACAGCACTACTATATACTTCAAAAAATTTTCTCCTGTCATCCAACCAGAGGGATAAGCTGCACCGGCTGATCCTAGAGGAGCCCCAGTAAGCATGAAAGGCTTAAATATTTTCCTCGGGAATACAAAGAATGGAGGCACAAAAGTCCCATTAGCGCATATTGCAGTGCACATTGTTATTAATGTGCCTCGTTCAGCACTTGTCACTTTTCCAATTTGTTTTTGTTTAATGTTAGCAAGTACCTTCCCGGGTTTATGCACACTGGTGACACCAGTCTCATCACAATTGTATATTTGGTTCGACTGGATATTATGTTTCGTTTCACATTTTTCAAGTTGTTGAAAAATGTAGCCACATTATGCTTGTTGAAGCTGGTCGCCCGGCCAAGCAACTAGCTTCTGGTTTTCGAAGCGATAACATAGGGTGTCGTTTCCTAAAATTATTCATCCATTCGACTCCAGCTCGTTTCTTCTCGTGCCAAGCTCGAGGCACTGTTTTATTATTAGTAATGACGTACTTATAAGCCAATTCACGAGTATTTATTAAAGTTAAGCCGTAGCACATTTCACAAGCTTGAATTATATACTCGCTTAATAGCTGTTCCTCTCTACTTGTAAATATTGGTTTGAAACCATGGGTTCGTCCGTATTCAAAATCATTTGTGTTTTCTTCATTAGCTTTATTAGCTAATTTGAACTTCTTCACTTTCCGCTGGCTGACTTGCTTACATCATGCTTTTTGGATGCACTCATCAATGTCATTTGATTTTCTACATCTTCCACTGCAGAATGCATAGACTTTGCATATACTTCATGCTCCTCTCGGCTTTTATCGAAAACTGCTGACAGTTGGGATCTTGGATGCCTCGGCATATTCAATTCTGCAAAGAATGAAAATGTTTAGCATGTTTTAGCATATTTCAGCATGGACCGCATTATGTTACCATATCCCAGTATGGACAGCTTTTTTTCCCACTATGGACCATGGCGCATCAAAATACAAATGACCAAAAATTTTATCAAAGTGGTAGAGGTAGGCTTAAACAGAATAAGACAATATTGAGGTTATGTATGTTTTAGATATCCATACCAAATTCAAGTTAAAAAGGATACATTTTGGCGGATTATTCGAAAAAATCTGAACATGGAAATAAAAATTTTCAGCTGATCACTCACCTGAATTTCCAAAATATCAAAACGCAGCGTACCAATTGAAAAACCAACACGAGATTCGGTGGCGGCACTGTTATGATAGCACTCACACTGAAATATAGCTCTACCGCGACGAAAAAATAGCCAGGAGAGTGAAATTCCCACTATGGACCGGGTCCCACTATGAACCAGTTTACCCTAAGTAACATCAATCCTTGTATGTTTGTTAAGACGTTAATTGTAGTTGCATTGTTACCATGAGTTTGAGGGAGAAATAATTTGACAAGTCCTTTGGTAGTTATGAGTAGCTTTTCATATTTTGTTTCTATGACGAAAATGTACAATATCATGTTGCTAGTAGATAAATAATATTTTCCTACGACTGCTTCTAAAATCAAGCTTTCCGCCTTGTTGACGTACGTCAAAAATTGATTGTTTTGAATCAGTTCATCGCGGCAGCCGTCATACGTAAGTATATAATCGTGAATCGTAATACATAGCAACAGACATAAATTTTATATAAGCTTTCATGATTATATACCTAAGTCGGCTAGTGGTCAGCTATTTGAAAACGTCAAAGTTGACAGCTGTCACTGTGAATTTTATTTAAACCTTTTTTCGCGATTTAAAGTTACTTGTGCTTTATTTTGTGTATTGTCGGTGTTTAAGTGTCAAGAAAAATAAGAAATGGGCGATAAATTATCCAATTCTGATGTAAAAATTTGCACGTCGCTGGAAATTTTGGAAATGGCAAAAAACACCAGTTTAAACCTATTTTCGAAAATTTTACAGTCGTAGGAAAAATTTTGTATGCAACACGAGCGAAAAATGCATTAGGCGTTCGTTCGAGTTTTTTCGGACCTCGCTTCGCTCGGCCCGAAACTTTCGAACTCACGCCTAATGCATCATTTTTCGCTCTAGGTACATAAATAACTATTCTTCACGGCTAGCACTGAAAAAACGGTTTTGGAACTGCTTTTCCTTAGTTACAACACATTAGGTGACTACATATTATGTTAGCAAATTAATGTTCGTATTTTATTTCTAGAATTTACATAAACAAAATCAATAATTATTCTTTTATTCTTTTTTTGACGGCTGTAGAAAAAACGTTGTTTGTATTTCGTGGCAAAATCCGTGTTTTTATGGCGCGTTTGAATGACTTTTCTGCCTCGACCTAACGGTCTCGGCGAAAATTGACATTCTCACGCGCCATAAAAAACACTCATTTCGCGCACTTAATGCAAAAATTACTATTCCCGCACCGGGGTGTTTTTTACTTTTCCACAAAAACTATGGAAATTGTATATTCCAGAGGCGCTGTAAACGTCAACAAAAGCTAACAGGTGCTGGGATACGTAGAAAAATTTAGTAATTTGTGCTGCCAACTCAGTAAAGTTGTAAAACACTAAATAATATTTTTTTAAACTTTTTTACGAAGTTTGAGGTATTCGTTACAAAGAACTTTGTACCTACCTCTTTCGGGAAGAATTTTCCCGAATTCGCACTACATGCAGCACTCCCTTCGGTCGTGGTGCAAACAAAGTGCTCATTCGGGAAAATTAACTTCCCGAACTTGTTAGGTACGTAACTATTATATGAACACATGTGCGCAAACTCTTTGTTTTCAAGCTATGACTCGTTTTCTACAACATTGGAGATAAGACAAGTTACACATTTTTCGATTTTATCAAAGTAGTTTCTGTATTGCTTAATTTAAGTGTCACATTGTTAGTGATGATGCATCGTGTGCAGTCTTGTGTAGAAGCAAATTGACAACATTTTAAACAATTACTGTAGTTATTGTTACGGCAAGTTATTTTAAACCACTGTTGTAGAAAACGAGTCGTAGCTCGAAAACAAAGAGTTTGTGGACATGTGTTCATATAAACTTTTTTTACTATTTTAAGCTGTAGAAGTCACCTGTAAAGTTTGGCGCAACATTTTGGAAACACCCTGTATAGTCACTGTAGGTATGACTTGCACTCTCGAGTTTTAAGGTCCAAAGATAATTTCAATATAGACTCCACTAATAAATCTTTTGTAATGAAGTCTTTCATGAATGAGGGTGTTAGCACTTTTAATGCTCTTCCAAATGATGTCAAACAATGTTCTTCATTGGGTGTTTTTAAATCTGAAGTTTCGAAATTCTTTGTAGTTAAGTTTAAATGTAAACTTTAATGTATTATCACATTTGTGTATCTGATTATGTATTAGCTATTTTTGCTAAATAAAGAAACTATATAACATTTAAATTATATTGCTAAAATTTATCGGGTTCAGATAAATTTACTAATCCAGTAACAATAACCATAATGTCGTCGATGTAAGGCAGGATAGAAAAAGGCAGCATATGCTGTTGTATGCTACGCTCTACATGGACACGAGTACGTGCCATTTCTGCAGTCTTCACTGCTTCATCTTTGGTGAATTGGTTTCTGCCTTTTCCTAAAAATTGGGAATTATCAGTAGAAATATAACAAGTGCTTGAAAAATTTCCGGAAATATTTGGAAATATGTTCTTCAGCTATTTTTTCAATAAGAGCATGAGTGCATGCCAACTGAAAAAATCCCGACTCCGAAGGAGGAGGGATTTTTTCTTGGAGGCATGCACGAATGCTTTTGTTGAAAAAAAAATAGCTGCATAACATATTTCCAAATATTTCCATAGGGAAATTTGTTGAGCACGCGTTATATTTTGATAGAGAATATCACGAATGAAAAAACACAGTAGCAACAATCAGTATCGGCCTACTGACTTTGTTCAGAGCTTCATTGTTTCTAAATACTTTGATGACAGTGACAGAAGTGGAAATTTCCCGGTAAATTTCCGATTATCAATTTTCGCCGTTACCATGGTAACTTTCCAACTAAATTTGCATAAGGGATATTCTCACAAAAATCGACATCATGTTGCATAATTTTGCAAATGTTTTACACTTTTTACTTCCTTTTACTACTATAAAGGAAGTATTGGATTCACCCCAAAATTCGAAATTGAGTTTTCAACAGATCTTCACGTTTTAGAGTCCCCTGATCCCAAAAAACATATTTTTTTTCATTGGTCTGTCTGTCTGTCTGTCTGTGTGTCTGTGTGTCTGTCTGTGTGTCTGTGAACAGAATATCTCAAAAACGAAAAGAGGTATGGCATTGAAACTTCATATATAAGTTTTGTGTACTATGTAGATGAGACAGCAAGCTTTTGAAGAAAATCGCATAACCGGAAGTAGGTGTTTACTCTTGTGATTTTTCAGTTTTTTTCGATTTTTTCAAAAACGGCTCTAACGATTTTTTTTTAATTTTACATTTTTCTTACATTTTTAATGTGTATTGATGTGAGATAGGTGATTTTCCAGTTGAATACTTCTAAAGTGGGTTTCTTTTGTTTTTTTTTCTATTTTTTTTATTAACTCCTATTTTAAATAAAACACCCGGTATATTATTACATTTTTGAATTCACCTTAAAATTCTAGAGAAAATTTGTCTCTTCAACTAACACTCGATTTTGTACCGTTTTTGTAGAATTTGTAATTTTCGAAAATTTTTAACAAATGGTTAAAAATTAAAAATGAAATTTTTGACTAATTATAAGATCACTGTAAAAGGAAGTTGTGTGAGTGTATCACACCAGATTTTTATAAAATGCATCGCTCAAAATTAAAAGAAATAGCAATTTCGTTGAAAATTTGCAAATGTTTTACACTTTTTTATAAAATGTATCGCTCAAAATTAAAAGAAATCACAATTTTTTAAATTATATCACGCTATTATGAAATCGTAGATTGATTTTTGAAATTTTACACTTTGTAACTGTAAAATAACTGCAAATACTAATATTTTAGCTTTAGCCTTTGTAATTATTGCAGATTCGAGAAAAAAACAAAGCAGAGTAGAAATAAGAAACACAAACACTTTGTAATAAACAAATATATTGTTCTTATTTCGTATAATACTTAATAATATAAATATAAATGTACAGCAGAATGTCTTATTTCTAAAAATTCGCTAGCAATTTACAAAACTGTAGTTTGAGGTGCACGACATTTCAAATTAAAAAGACTGCAAGTAATAAAATCAGAATTTCATTGTGTAATTTTAAAGTTTAAGATGCACCCAATCTAGAATTCCTTCGTTTTTGGTGTTGATGGCATCTGCCTTAGAGGCGTTTTTCTAACGGCCCTTTTTTGGAGGCGTTTCCTTATCGGCGTTCTTCTGACTGAACCTTTTTGATGTGGACTTGGATGAGTAGCTGGTGTTTTTAATTTATATTTTAAATCGGACTCGCAGTTATCAGTTTCCATTTCGGTTTTTCCTGTAGTACCAGTCGGGGTTGGCTTCTTTTGCTGTTTAGGTTTAGCTAGCAGCACATTAGCAACGTTAAGGTCTTTGATGTACTCAGCAAACTGTAGGCGTCCGGGTGGATTAATAGTTTTTCGAGGCCGCAGAGTGTCGTGAATTAAATCGACTATGTTAGACGCCGGTAAAATTTCACCCTTTATAGTAACGGTGTCCTTGTGATCCCAGCTCACATCGCTTGAGGTACTCAAAATGCGTAGGAAAACTTCAGCTTTTTTCTTAAAAGTTTTGGGAAGTGTAGATAAAATAACGGCATTTGATAGGCTGTCACTGGTTGTTTCAATAGGTATTTTGATTGGCTGCCGCGCCTGGTTTGTGAAATGAAGGAATCGTTGTAACACTTGATTGTACTGGATCCATTTATCGTGATCAGTTAATTTGGACTTTAAAACGTTTGCATTTCGTCATCAAGCTGTGATAATATATTTTTCTCCGCATCATCGCCAGACTTAAGACGTTGGACAAATTCCGGCGATACAATCAACATCTTCCGCTCTTTGTCCATTTTAGTCGAAAAGGAGCTCAGTCGTTTGTTCTAGTAGAGCCGTCGTGAATAAACTAGCTTAAAATCAAGACTTTCATAATAAATATATAAAAAAAAAAATGACAGGTACGGGAATCGAACCCGTATTCTCTCTCGAGATCAGAGCTTAAATCTGACGCCTTAACCATTCGGCCAACCTGCCTCCCTATATAAACGAGCACTCTCTGCATAATTAAGAAAACATATAGTTTAAAAAGCCTTCTGCATGCAATTTCATACAATATTTCATATAAATTAAGCCATGTACAAATTTCTTAATCAGGTTTTGATATATATTTTATCGAAAGACTTGACCCTCAGCTGCCGTTTTATTATTTGTCGTGATGCGTCATCGCTGAATTTTACAAGTGCCATCCTGTCTGCGATGTGACGCACGCAATGTTTCCATACCTTTTTATTTAAAATTCTATAAAATCAGAGGTCCAAACTGCTGCCGCATCAGGTAACAGAGTACAATGGTTTAAAACGTGTTAGTGCGGCATCAGTCGGGCCTCTGTTTTTATAGAATTTTAAATAAAAAGGGGTGGATACATTACGTACGTCACACAGCAGACAGGCTGGCTCTTGTAAAATTCATCGATGACGAATCACGACAAATAATAAAACGGCAGCTGAGGGTGTGACGTTAGCGCCGGCCGAAATCGTATTTTTACGTATTGGAATACGTTCGAATTTGAGCGCCGCCAAAACTTCGTCACAAATTGTCCGAAAACATCGCCGAGGCACGAAGAAACAATCGAGGTGCGCAGACCACGCGAGCCGTCGCCGTTCAGCGCATCCCCGCCTAAAATCATGCACAAATTACGGCGTACGGTAATGTATAAATAAGAGGTATCGTACGTTGTTAGAGGGACTTGACTTGCATCCAGCGACCCGAACCAGCTTCCTACCTGGGGCCCGCTGGGCCCCAAATCCTGGTCCCGTCCGAAGAACCTTTTGACTTTTAGTCCTAGAACCAATCTTTCCCAGAAATCCCCGAAAGATCAAAGTGGCCCATTGATTTTCAATGCCTATGATCTCCGCCGAGCCTATTCAGGAGTTATCTTGTCTAAAATTCAGACGTGGATCATTGTTTATATATGCCTGTCTGGAATTTATATACGTTTGCTCTTCGAAACCGGTGTGGTCTAAAACTCGTACGTGGTTCGTTGTACATATACGCCTGATAAGAGTCTTAGACCTCCTCGAAACCGCTTCCCGACAACGTTCACGTAATTCAGTTAGAAAGCATTTTAAAAGCGAAGTCCTCCAGGTCTCTGCATAAATTTGAACAAGAATTGCGAGGTTAAGTGCCCGCACGAAACTCACGTAATTAACGTAGCCGTAAAGATTCAGAGCTTCACCCAACCTGTAGAAACGGTTCCTAGGATACAGACCTGTCTTTACCCGATTTTAAAGCCCCCAAGGAGAAGCTCACCACTCTTTATTCTGGCAAAAATCTCAAAAGCCTTATTGAGCCAAAACACGAAACTTATTCGTGTTAACCTAAGAGAGCTCCACTCGCCCCTCAGAAAGTCGGTAATTAATTTCATGCAACCCCTGTGAGTGCTTTTGCATCCAAGTAAAAATTCCGGACCCGAAATTATTCACGTAAACTTCCCTTGACTTCAAGGCCACGACACCGGCGAAGTTCGCCGCAAAAACAGTTTTGCTATAAGAACTCAGAGTGTTGCTCACCTGGAGGGGTCCTGTTCCATAAACGTCCTGAGCCGATCCGTAGTGCTTTAATTTAACAATTAAAATCTCCATGGTTTAATTAGTAACTTTGAAGGTTATTGCCGTTTCTAAACGAATTTGATACACTGTCATTTCACTTGTCAATAGGAGCTATTCGGCACCATGGATTAGGTTGGGGCAAGTCAGGCCTTCGCCCCACGTTTATTTGTAATCACAGCCCCCGAAATAAACAAGGTTGCACCCGAATTTATAATGTTCGACAAATATAAATAACGATAACCTCGAATTGTTCTGTTTACAGTCTTGGCCGTTGGAGGGTGTTTACGTAAGCCACCACAGCGGTACGTGCGCTATCTTAACGATCCGCAACCCGTCCAGCTCGTGAAGCAGAAGGGGTTGTCCACCTGCCAGGCGTACAAGAGAGACCATAGAAGAAATCATATTATTTTTGTACAAAATACGGGAAAGATTTTTATTATATTACAATGTAAATAGGTATATAAAATAAATCCCTTTGATGTTATGTGTACTTTTCTATATACTTGAGAGAGTAAATTGAACCCTGGCATCTGGCTATCCGAGAGTAAAAAGTTTATTAGCATTGGTAATCATTCATAGCTCAAAATTAAATAATTACCGTAGAAATTCAGGATATTACAAGGGTCCAATCTTTCGATAAAATATATATCAAAACCGATTTAGAAATTTGTACATGGCTTAATTTATATGAAATATTGTATGAAATTGCATGCAGAAAGCTTTTTAAACTATATGTTTTCTTAATTATGCAGAGAGTGCTCGTTTATATAGGGAGGCAGGTTGGCCGAATGGTTAAGGCGTCAGATTTAAGCTCTGATCTCGAGAGAGAATACGGGTTCGATTCCCGTACCTGTCATATTTTTTTTATATATTTATTATGAAAGTCTTGATTTTAAGCTAGTTTATTCACGACGGCTCTACTAGAACAAACGACTGAGCTCCTTTTCGACTAAAATGGACAAAGAGCGGAAGATGTTGATTGTATCGCCGGAATTTGTCCAACGTCTTAAGTCTGGCGATGATGCGGAGAAAAATATATTATCACAGCTTGATGACGAAATGCAAAACGTTTTAAAGTCCAAATTAACTGATCACGATAAATGGATCCAGTACAATCAAGTGTTACAACGATTCCTTCATTTCACAAACCAGGCGCGGCAGCCAATCAAAATACCTATTGAAACAACCAGTGACAGCCTATCAAATGCCGTTATTTTATCTACACTTCCCAAAACTTTTAAGAAAAAAGCTGAAGTTTTCCTACGCATTTTGAGTACCTCAAGCGATGTGAGCTGGGATCACAAGGGCACCGTTACTATAAAGGGTGAAATTTTACCGGCGTCTAACATAGTCGATTTAATTCACGACACTCTGCGGCCTCGAAAAACTATTAATCCACCCGGACGCCTACAGTTTGCTGAGTACATCAAAGACCTTAACGTTGCTAATGTGCTGCTAGCTAAACCTAAACAGCAAAAGAAGCCAACCCCGACTGGTACTACAGGAAAAACCGAAATGGAAACTGATAACTGCGAGTCCGATTTAGAATATAAATTAAAAACACCAGCTACTCATCCAAGTCCACATCAAAAAGGTTCAGTCAGAAGAACGCCGATAAGGAAACGCCTCCAAAAAAGGGCCGTTAGAAAAACGCCTCTAAGGCAGATGTCATCAACACCAAAAACGAAGGGAATTCTAGATTGGGTGCATCTTAAACTTTAAAATTACACAATGAAATTCTGATTTTATTACTTGCAGTCTTTTTAATTTGAAATGTCGTGCACCTCAAACTACAGTTTTGTAAATTGCTAGCGAATTTTTAGAAATAAGACATTCTGCTGTACATTTATATTTATATTATTAAGTATTATACGAAATAAGAACAATATATTTGTTTATTACAAAGTGTTTGTGTTTCTTATTTCTACTCTGCTTTGTTTTTTTCTCGAATCTGCAATAATTACAAAGGCTAAAGCTAAAATATTAGTATTTGCAGTTATTTTACAGTTACAAAGTGTAAAATTTCAAAAATCAATCTACGATTTCATAATAGCGTGATATAATTTAAAAAATTGTGATTTCTTTTAATTTTGAGCGATACATTTTATAAAAAAGTGTAAAACATTTGCAAATTTTCAACGAAATTGCTATTTCTTTTAATTTTGAGCGATGCATTTTATAAAAAGTGTAAAACATTTGCAAAATTATGCAACATGATGTCGATTTTTGTGAAAATTTTATGTGGGATGGCGTGTAATTGCGTGATTTTTGTTCAATTTTCATCGTGTGTTGAATAAAATATCGTTTTTTGTATAATTTCAAGTGGCATGATGTCAGTTTTTGTATAATTTATGTGACATGATGTCGATTTTTGTGTAAATTTATGTGATATGATGTGTGATTGCGTGATTTTTGTTCAATTTTCATCGTGTGTTGAATAAAAATATCGTATTTTGTATAATTTCAGTCGATATTTGTGAAAATTTATGTGAGCTGATGTGGAACAGAACGTTTTTCAGCGAAAGTGCGTGAATTTTGCTTGTAGAAATGCTTGTGGTAGAAGATTTTTTCAATGAAAGTTGTATAAAAATATTGTTTTTGTCGTTTTTGGTTAGAACTTTTTCAGCGAAATTGTGTTTTTATTCAAATCTTACTAAAATTGCTGCAGAAATTGCTGTTTTTTATTCAAATCTTTCTAAAATTGTAACAAGTTAGAGAAAAATTGTAAAACATTTGCAAAATTATGCATAGTTTATGTAACATGATGTCGATTTTTGTAAAAATTTATGTGATATGATGCGTGATTTTTGTTCAATTTTCATCGTGTGTTGAATAAAAATATCGTATTTTGTATAATTTCAAGTGACGTGATGACAGTTTTTGTATAATTTATGTGACATGATGTCGATATTTGTGAAAATTTATGTGAGACGGCGTATTTTTTATCGCTTATTGGATAAAAATGTCAGTTTTTGTATAATTTATGTGACATGATGTCGATTTTTGTGAAAATTTTAAGTGAGATGATGTGGAACAGAACGTTTTTCAACGAAAGTGCGTGAATTTTGCTTCTAGAAATGCTTGTGGTAGAAGATTTTTCAATGAAAGTTCTATAAAAATATTGTTTTTGTCGTTTTTGGTTAGAACTTTTTCAGCGAAATTGTGTTTTTATTCAAATCTTACTAAAATTGCTGCAGAAATTGCTGTTTTTTATTCAAATCTTGCTAAAATTGCAACAAGTTAGAGAAGAAAGTGTAAAACATTTGCAAAATTATGCTTACAAATAACTCTAAAAACTGGTTTTACATCATTTTCGTTTTACAAAACGATTTATAAAACGAATTGTGATCATTTTTTAAGTGAAATAATGTGAGATGGTGTATTTTTTATCGCTTTTTGGATAAAAATGTCGTTTTTGTATAATTTCAAGTGACATGATGTCAGTTTTTGTAAAATTTTAAGTGAAATGACGGTGTCAGAACATTTTTTCAACGAAATTGAGCGTTCTTATTCAAAATTATGTTAATTTGTGGTCAATTGCGTTTTTATTTTCGTCCGTTTGCATTTATACTGGAATTTTTAAAACTAAAACAGAACATTTTTCAACGAAATTCTCTGTTTTATTCAAATTTATGTTAATTTGTGGTCTATTGCGTTTTTCTTTTCGTTCGTTTGCATTTATACTAGAATTTTTTAAACTAAAATGCAGTTTTTATCGATATAATGACACAATTTCAGACGTTTACTTATAAAATAGGGTTCCGTGGTGAGAAGAAACAGTTTATTCCGAAAGAAGTCGCTGTTTTCGTTAAAATGTTCTAAATTACCAATTTACATTAAGTTGTTATATACAAATTGATCGTGAAAAATCTGTACATTTACAATAGCACAGTTTGATTCTTCCACTTTGTCAAAAGGCCCATCTTATAAACGCACAATAACTAAAAGTTTTACGTATTTATAATACGTTGCATTTATTTACTCAACACTTTTCGCGATTTAAAATAATTATTCACATGTGGCTAGGGTTCAAATCCGACTTGGGCCACCGCAAAAAGCTTTGTTTTTTAAATTAAATAAATGATGAGTAAGACGGCAGACTTAGGCGTGACGTAAACAAGCCACAAAGGACACAGCGTAATTATAAAACTCAAGCACGAAATAAAATAATGTCTATTTATTTTTAAAAGCGACAAAAATCATATGAACTAGAGCGCTTTATTAACCAGGCAAGCTTATCCCACTAGATTTTGTGTCACAGGGATTTTAGCGCCAAGCCGTTGGCTGCGCTGACCGGTAACCGTTTCTAGAATCTGGTTCTTTGTTTGAAAATGCACCGAGGTCATGACGTCAGACAAGGTTTCTCTGCAGAACAAAAGAGAAAGTTCAATGAGAATCTCGATAATCCAGCCATATAGCAGGCACAAATTATATAAGTAATGATGGCACATCCAATCGTAATATCGGTTTTTTTTTTAAATTATATCAAGCTTTAAACACAATAAGCTACAAAGGTCCAGCAGACGCAATCCCCCGGTAACAATGCATTTTTTGTCGATTAAAATTTACAGCCCGCTACATAAAACAAGTTATTGATAAAATAAAACACTTACGAAGACGCCTTTTAAAAATATTACTATGGTTCTAAATTATGCACAATGCAGTTCATCTGTTATTAATTATAATTTTCAGGAAATAAATAATTTTATAATATGACAGCATAGCGGCACTCAACCGGAATGGCACACTGCTCAAATCTTAAATTTCTAAGACACCTCGCTAGTCTAGGGGTTAGGTGTAGGGGATACTGGCCAGGCAACTAGGGTTCGAATCCCACTTGGGCCCGACGCAAATAGCTTTTATTAAATATAAATAGTCCTTCTGTGAATGCACGAGAGAGACAACCAAGGGGGCAGAAGAGCGAGATAGATTTTTAACAGTTTGAAATTCAAATATTTTCGCTAGAAGTGCGCGCGCAGAAAACCAAGATGGCTGCTGACACCCGGGAAAATTAAAATTCAAATAATGGAACTTAGAAAAAAATCGGAAAAAATTCAAATTTCAAATATTCCCGCGAAAATTAAAAATGGCCGCCGTGTAATTCCAGAAGCAAATTAAAAAATCTAATGCGTAATTTAATCGGAAGCTAATGCGTAATTTAAACAGTAGCACACATCAAAAATAATTAGGTCAATCCGCGACATTAATTAGAGCATCTGATTCGCGGTTTAATTCGCGGTTTAATTGACTTTTAATTGATCCGATTAAAAACAAAATGGCCGCTATAGCCCCGACTGTTCTACTGCTGTTTAAGAGGTACAGTTACAAGAGTTCATATTAGGACAAATGTTTGCCTAGTGTAAATAAGGATGCATACTATACAGTGTGAATAATGTAAGACTATACGTATACATTGACAATTTTATTTTAGCGTTAAATAATTTACCCGTGCTAGTAACAATTGTCGGTTTTGAAATTACAATGAAATAATCCAGTTTCAATTAGTTTATATAGTCACTGTGTTATTATTTTGTTTACAATCGCCATGGTAACATGAAGTAAATTCCCTATGTCTAATAATGCATAATTCAGCCATGTATAGTCTTACATTATTCTCACTGTATAGTAAAAGTTGAAATAACGAAATGATAAGGGGAGTGGAAGAACAGATAGAGTTTTACACGACTGCCTATGAAATCGTGGCATTGCTATAGAAATGTAAAATAATATTGAAATAAACCTCACGAGTTTTCAACAGGGATATTTGCATACGTCTTTAGGGCAAAAGTAAAATGCATTATAGACATAACAAAGACCTTGAAAGGCATTGAGTAAACGCGTTTAGTTTACGCTCTAAGTGAAAGTTTGAGTAGCATCAACAGCGTAAATAATTTATACAGACTAAAAGCAGTTGCGAGAATTCCTGTTATGTTTCTCAGTCTAACTGCTAAATACACTTAATGGTTTACTTTCAGGTTATTTAGTTCTTAGAATGTGTAAATAAGGCACGATTTGCTAAAGGGTGCTATAATACATTTCAATTTGTAAGTTTTTGTAAATTAAAGTTCTACTACACTCACGTACTGCACTTATAACTCCTCATTTAAAAAAAAGAAATTAAAGTTAATATTGTGTTGAACATCGTACACGAACTAGCTAACACAAATGAAGTAAGAAGAGTAGTGAAATCACAATGAGTTGCCTAAACATGGAGGAATAGTATCACGATTATCAAGTATGGCTCGGAGACATTATTACGAATAATGCCATCAATTTTCCAAAAAGTAAGAAATTGAGAAATTCCCAGTAAATTGAAAAAAGCGTATATAACAGGAATCTTCAAGGAAGACGAACCAAGAAAGTAAAAGAATTACAGAGGCATCAGTGTGATAGAATCGACGACCTATGGAAAGATAATAAGAAATAAAATAGAAGAACAATGAAAATAACCAGGTTTCACAACAGGAAGATTATGCATACACCATATATATACCGGGTGAATATTCCGAAACCGAACACAGGCAATTAACATGGGTTCTAGGTAAATAGACCGAACTCAATAGACCGAAAGGCAGTTGACCGAACTCATTTGGCCGAAAAGCAATAGACCGAAACGTCACTAGACCGAAGCAGCAATAGACCGAAAATCACTTGGTCGAAAATATGTTACGGTTAAAGTACACATTCGGTAAATGTGCACATTAAATATCTCAAAAAATTACATTTATTAACAATAGCATCAATAGAAATATTTACTCACGACCGATTTCCGGAAACGAAGATAAATACGTCATTAGCAGAATTAACCCATTAGCAACTTTCTCCAGTTTGTGCGTAAACAGTTGGAGTAATTATCGTTAACGATGCGATAGGAATGTTAAAGTTGGTTAAATCCTATTGTCAAAAAATGGCCCATAATTTTCATTTTTATATTAGTAGATATGTAATTGGGTAGGATATATCTGTTAAGTATTGTATGATTTACTAGAATAAAGTTAAAATAGAATGAAAAAAACAAAACAAAAACTTCTAAACACGCCAGAAGTTTATGCTGCCAGTCCTAAGCTTGAATAAAGTGTGAAGGGAAGTTGACGCTATTAATGTTAATAAATGTAACCGTAATATATTTTCGACCAAGTGATTTTCGGTCTATTGCTGCTTCGGTCTAGTGACGTTTCGGTCTATTGCTATTCGGTCAATTGAGTTCGGTCAACTGCTTTCGGCCTATTGAGTTCGGTCTACTCGCCGTGAGCGATTAACATGGGAAAAAGGTTTTTCGCAGATTGCTGCTCCCCATTTCAACTTAGAGGGTTTATAATGACACCAATCGAAAGAAGATTTTTTTTCTCATCTAATGATATGCGAATTAGTTAATTTTCAGTTGTATTTCTCATGATTTTATCAAAAATTCTCAATAAATTCAATTCGGAAAATCATGTTGAGCCATGACTCGTAAGACAATAAACAGATTCAAACGTCATTCAAGTGACAGATTCATTATGCCGTTAGAGAAGGGCGGAGCCCCGAGGACCCCTAGGAGAAGGGCGGATTCCTGAGGGCCCCCCTGGAGAAGGGCGGAGTCCCGAGGGTCCCCTTGGAGAGCAGCGGAGCCCCGAAGACCCCCTTGGAGAGGGGCGGAGCCCCGAGGGCCCCCTTGGCGAGGGGCTAAGCTCCGGGGGCCTCCTGGGAAGGGGTGGAGCCCCGGGGGCTCCCTTGGAGAGGGGCGGAGCCCCAAGGGCCCCCTTTTTTGGTCAGGTGGACGGCAGAGGGAGGCAGGGGCAAAGTGTGTAACAGAACGGAATGGCCTAAAAATGGTGGTAAATTGATTAGAATAGACCGCGCAATAGCGCGCGCAGCCCCGTTTATTTTCAATAAAATAATAAAGAAATACAACTGAAAATTAACTAATTCGCATATAATTACATGAGAAAAAAAATTCTTTCAATTGGTGTCATTATAAACCCTCTAAGTTAAAATGGGTAGCACCAATCTGCGAAAAACCTTTTTCCCATGTTAATTGCCTATGTTCGGTTTTGGAATATTCACCCGGTATACACGTTAGGTACAACAACTCCTAGAGAAGTAAAAAGTAAAGCAGAAATAAATATGTTTTTTCTATAGCACATGTTAAAGTGTGCTTTTATCAACTCAAAACAAAAGGTCAAGTTTTACTTTAACAGCAAGGGTAGATAAGGTAGCACTTTAACATCAAGGATAGATAAAGTAATTTAATTTTCTAACTTTTGTTTAAATTAAATATGACAGCTGCGTATTATCGTAGCAACCCAATCTAGCTACTGACATTTTGAAATGTGATTGACTGTCCTTATTTTCTTTTGAAATTGTTAAAGTTCTTGCTATAGAAAAAAATATTGTATTATACACGACGATAAAGTTATTTCTATCCACTCTTGAATCATTAACGTCTCGACTTCGTCTCGACGTTAAACGATTCACTCGTGGATAAAATTTAACTTTATCGTCTTGTATAATAAATTACTATTAATTTTAATGATCTCAAGAAAACGTTGGACATTGTATCCCTAAATAAAGTATGGGAAACTATGACAAAAATCCCTCTAAGCACAGTTACAACTTGTATAAAATACAAAAAATAAAATGGCAAGCATTCGGCGTCACAATTACGCACCAAAAGATGACGCAACCTGTTGCAGTCAAGTGATGCGCTCCAAGTATTTAATAATTTAGCACCGAATCATGTACTCGTTCAAAGAATTTGTTTATATGGAATAACCTGATGTTTATTTCGTTGGCCGGAAGAAGGGAATTTCCGATTAACTTGTAAGGTTTTACAGGATAATTTGTGCTTACGATATTGTCAACAAACAAACGAGCACCGCGGCCAAGGGAACCACTTTATTGTGGGTGAAAACGATAATTAACCAACAAAGTAAGGCTACCCTGTTATAACAACTGCCGTCGACACAGAAGGGTGGCGTGTTTGCTTAAAATAAGAGTACGTGAAAAATGTTAATTAAATTCAAGGACGACACGTGATCTGGTACCTAGTGGATTGCGAACAGCTGCATTCTTCCCAAATCACAAAAAGAAAATCACAGGTGGTTTGCAAGAGGCGAGGCTTTGGCAGGTCGTTGTAGCTAGCAGAACTTATCTAGTTATCTTAAACATTACCTAAAGGATACGTGCTTTTGCTTTCTTTTCAATTATTTCCTGAAAATTGTTTTACAGTCATAAGAAAACGCAGCGACAAATTATTCAAGCCGATATAATGAATCGTGAGTGACGTCACTTTATGTAGTCCACGGCTAACTAGCGGCGAAGGGTGTGATTCGCGAAACTTGTAAAGTCTGGTCCTGTTTTAGGATAGTCAAAATAGTGAATTGTCAGGGCGCCACAGTGAAAAATTCAACCCGTAGATGTTTGAATCTGCCTTGTCCACAGTTAAGCAAACGATCTGGCACAACACTTACGTAGAGTTCTAGTTATTTGCCAAATGTTTATTAGCCAAAGACCTATTTGCTTTAGCTAGAGCAGTTCAAGCCCCTTTTACAACCTTTTACAGGTGACACTGGTGATATTTAGGCGCATCACGAGCGTATTTTCTTATACTTTTGACAAATTCACTTTACGAAACGCAAAAGTAACTTGGCAAGTTCGACTTATTCTGATACTAGGATGACTGGGGTTGGCAAAGCAGACACAATAAATACATATAATGTAAATACATAACCAAACTCGTAAGATGTACACCACAAGCATATATATATAAATGCGAGGGCGCCCCGGAAATCAAATTAAAGGCAAAAAACGGGTTCCGGTCCAAAATGATTGACTTTGACGATACAAATCCAAATGATTTTTGTTAATGGCGCAATACTGAACCTTATCCACGCACACACATATGACAAATATTGTTATTGATTGACATAGGTACAAGCTCACATGCAAGGAGCGTTGCAAAGTTACACCGACATTTGCGCTTGAAGCACCACAAAATTCAACAAGAACAGAACGAAATTAGTTCAATGTAGTTTGGTAGCGCAAACCAGGCTCTTCCGTTAAATAAAGCATCGCACACAAAACCAAAATAGGTCACATACTCGGCAATGCACGGTTCTACAGTTTCTGAGGAAACTTGATGGTCCAGAAGAGGTTAAATTCTGGTTTAAAGAGTCGAGGCCAGATCCATAAAAGATAGCTATAAGGTGCATCAAACAAGAATTTTCTAGCTCTTGGTCAGAATCGCACGAGTATCGCTCATTGGATCTATCAAAAGGGCATTTTATACAGTCGAACCGAAACAGACTTTACACCCGGGTTTTAGTAATTAATAAGTTCGAATTATGTTGCTACTTAAATCTATATACACGTAGTACTATTCAAGTGCGTAATATTGTAACAAATCAAACTGGTGTTCTACTAGAAATCTGCGATAGTACTCCGAAAGGCTTGATTATTCATGAAACACGTCTAAACTTACAGTCAACACCCTTATGACAATACCTTAATGATGGGTATTTGGATCTGGATAATAAGCAACCGACAGATGTGATTCTGTTAAACTTTGCCGAAGACTTTGACAGGGTACCCAGAAGACAACTAATGCATAAACTGTATCATGCTGGAATACGTGGCAATTTTTTACTTTGGATTCAGGATTTTCTGACCGACCGAACTTTCACCATCCGGGTAGGTGACTCGTTTTCTACTTTAAATGTCCTTAGTGGTGTGTCAGAAAGCTCGGTTTTAAGTCCATTGTTATTTTTGGTTTATATCTGACTTACCACCTTCAAAGGTCATTTTTCGCCGATGACACAAAAATATGCGCAAACCCTTTTACGCATTACCTTCACGTCCAGAATCACTTGGTTTTTATTATAAAGTGGTGTCACGAATAGCTACTGCCTGTATATAGTGAAAAGTGTAAGAAGTGCTAGAAATCGGCAAAAATAATCTGTGCCTTTCTTATAGCATAATAACAGCGAGCTTAGAAATGTCGAGTCGTACACTCATCTTGGTGTTTAAATAAACAAGAACCTTACTTAGTCCTGACATGTTATAGAGGCATGTAAATGTGCGAACAAAATCCGCTTTCTGCTAAAGAAGTGTTTTATTTGTGTATCGTATCCGGTTTTTATTAAACTGTACAAAACTTTTGTGAGACCTCATCTTGAATACGCGGTTGTGATCTGTTGTCCTAATCGGGTTGCTGATCAAATCCATCCCTAGAGGATGTAGAGGTACGCTACTTGTATCCCTTTTGAAAGAGAAAGACCATCCTACGAAGAGAGATTATCTATGGCGAATCTTCTTTTATTTTCTGACCGAAGATTGCGAGTTGACCTAATACTCACGTACAAAATTCTATGCAATCTGTTCTCACTTGTCCTTTCGTATATCTTGAACATAGACGAATGACTTCGTGGTCATAAGTTTAAATTGCAAAAAGAAAATTTCAAGACCAGGACAAGAAATTTCTTGTCTAACAGGATTTTCGACGTTTGGAACAATATGCCGGCCAATGTAGAGTGTGCACCATCAATTAATATTTTCGAAAACAAGTACGACAATCTCTATTATATGTTAATTAACGTTTATTTAAATTGTACTGTATTATTTAAGAATGCTTATACCATTGCTGATAATTATAGTAATTTGTTTCTTGGGTCATTATAGGACCTTGGTCTTTAGCCCTTATCTGAATAAAATAATAATAAATAAAACTTCTTTTATAGTTCGCGGCAAGTGAAGTGAATTACGTGACTAAAGTCGGCAAGCAATTAAGCCTCTCCCCTCGGCAATATCTCAAGCGTCTCTACCTAGCTCACTTTAAAATTGGCGGTGGAACGCAACGCAACGAATTCTCATTCACTCGCCCAAATGCGACTTAACGGGATAGTACGGGTAGGTTTTTAAATGACTGTTGTAGCAAAGTACTTTATATGGTGGGTTGCACGCTTATGTTCAGCTCTGCAGTGCAGACCATTATTGGAATCTTGAGATTTGTGGTGTGTGGATTGCGCTGGCTTGTTACGGTATAAAACTGTGTTAGTGACACCTCAGGGTACGAGAGTGCCACCTAACTTATCACGTCCGGAAAACGTCACCACTTGCCCTAGAATTCTCAAAAACAGACTAATAACCACGGCTTAATGCGCTCAGAGAGATGGGCGTGGTCCTATCGGGACGCCATACTGACAAGTGCACGACATATACAGGGTGTTACCAAATAATAGGGCGCCACGGTATTCGGAATTTGGAACCCACGTTTGACAAAACCCCGAAAGCCAAACGGGGTAGGGTAGCGTTCGAACCTACCTTTGACGCTCACAACTTCGTCCAGGCTTTGCTTTACATCAATCTTACACTGCAGACTGCTTAACCTGAAACTCGGCATGCAACACACAAAGAAAATACAACGATAGCATTTAACAAATAGGTCTATTATTCTGACACACAAATATAGTTCTGTACAGCCATTAGTACACAAAATAGGGTTGCTGGCATTAATTAGTACTCCGATAAGGTTGTTACCACTCAAAACCACACAAAATACGGTTACAAACATTCACTAGTACATGAAATATAATTACTGGCTTTAATTATTACGCAGAATATGATGGCTGACATTGGTTAGCGTACAAAATATGATTACGGGCATTAATGAGTGCGTGAGAAATGATTGCTGCCACTGAAAAGTATACAAATAGGATCGCTACGTTAATTAATGCGCGAAATGAGATAGTTGCCATTAAATATTACACAAAATACGATTGCTGACGTTAGTTAGCGTACAAAATATGATTACTGGCATTAATGAGTGCGTGAGAAATGATTGCTGCCACTGAAAAGTATACAAATAGGATCGCTAGCGTTAATTAATGCGCGAAATGAGATAGTTGCCATTAAATATTACACAAAATACGATTGCTGACGTTAGTTAGCGTACAAAATATGATTACTGGCATTAATGAGTGCGTGAGAAATGATTGCTGCCACTGAAAAGTATACAAATAGGATCGCTAGCGTTAATTAATGCGCGAAATGAGATAGTTGCCATTAAATATTACACAAAATACGATTGCTGACGTTAGTTAGCGTACAAAATATGATTACTAGCATTAATGAGTGCGTGAGAAATGATTGCTGCCACTGAAAAGTATACAAATAGGATCGCTAGCGTTAATTAATGCGCGAAATGAGATAGTTGCCATTAAATATTACACAAAATACGATTGCTGACGTTAGTTAGCGTACAAAATATGATTACTGGCACTAATCAGTGCGTGAGAAATGATTGCTGGCACTGAAAACTATACAAATAGGATCGCTAGCGTTAATTGATGCGCGAAATGAGATAGTTTCCATTAAATATTACACAAAATACGATTGCTGACGTTAGTTAGCGTACAAAATATAATCACTGTCATCAATGAGTGCTTGATAAATGATTGCTGCCACTGAATAGTAAACAAATAGGTTCGCTAGCGTTAATTAGTGCCCGAAATGAGATAGCTGCCATTAAATAGTACACAAAATACGATTGCTGACGTTAGTTAGCATACAAAATACGATTACTGGCATTAATGGGTGCGTGAGAAATTATTGCTGCCATTGAGTAGCACGCAAATAGGGTCGCTAGCGTTAATTAGTGCGCGAAATAAGATAGTTGCCATTAAATAGTACACAAAATAGGATTGCTGACGTTCGTTAGCGTACAAAATATGATTACTGGCATTAATGAGTGCGTGAGAAATGATTGCTGCCACTGAAAAGTATACAAATAGGATCGCTACGTTAATTAATGCGCGAAATGAGATAGTTGCCATTAAATATTACACAAAATACGATTGCTGACGTTAGTTAGCGTACAAAATATGATTACTGGCATTAATGAGTGCGTGAGAAATGATTGCTGCCACTGAAAAGTATACAAATAGGATCGCTAGCGTTAATTAATGCGCGAAATGAGATAGTTTCCATTAAATATTACACAAAATACGATTGCTGACGTTAGTTAGCGTACAAAATATGATTACTGGCACTAATCAGTGCGTGAGAAATGATTGCTGGCACTGAAAACTATACAAATAGGATCGCTAGCGTTAATTGATGCGCGAAATGAGATAGTTTCCATTAAATATTACACAAAATACGATTGCTGACGTTAGTTAGCGTACAAAATATAATCACTGTCATCAATGAGTGCGTGATAAATGATTGCTGCCACTGAATAGTAAACAAATAGGTTCGCTAGCGTTAATTAGTGCCCGAAATGAGATAGCTGCCATTAAATAGTACACAAAATACGATTGCTGACGTTAGTTAGCATACAAAATACGATTACTGGCATTAATGGGTGCGTGAGAAATTATTGCTGCCATTGAGTAGCACGCAAATAGGGTCGCTAGCGTTAATTAGTGCCCGAAATGAGATAGCTGCTATTAAATAGTATACAAAATACCTTATTAGCTTCACCTGCGGCGGTTGAACGGGTCCAGCGTGCGGCACAGCGGATGTCACAAGGCATGCGGAACAGGGCAAGATCTACTCAATGATTCATTCACAGAACTCACATGCGGCAACAAAGGACGACTGAACCCGCATGAGAAAGCTGACCAGGGGCACGCTCTTGCTTTGTTTGGATCCCACGCACACACAGTAGTGGTATTTTGCCTACAGGCGACGATAAACCGAGAAGCGTTTGACAAAAAAAACGGAGCATTACCAACACACAACTTGCACGCTTCGCGGCTTGAAACACACTCTTCGAAACACGCCACGCTAACCCAAGCTACGCCACAAAACGAGACGAGCGGGGAACGTGTCTGCAACGCGCACCAAACACCTGCAACATCCACAAGGCAACTACAGCATTCCGTCTCGCTCGCACCTGCGGGCGATCCAGCCCGCAGTACATTCTAGGAAAACGTCTGCCTACTAAATCGATATTGGAACCTAACGTGCCAACGAATATAAGCGACGCTACAAAACTAGTGCCTTTCAGATTTCACGGCGGCGGATGCTGCTGCATAATGCTGTGAACCATTAAATGCCTGCCCAAAACTCGATATAATACCAAGCGTAAAAATATGACAAGAAAGCTATATACAAGGGGGGCCGTAATCTTAGAAAAATACTCCAAAAGTCGCACATTCGTATAATTTAAAAATGTCCTGACAGGCTCGCAGGTCCCTGTGGTAGCTTTCAAATTTTCTACAGCTTTCTGGTAAATTTAGCACTGCAAATGTTTGTTGGGTTTTACTATTTGCTGTAGGTAAGGTAGTGTTTTATCAATTTGAGCATATATGTAACATGTAAATTATTTGGGAAACTTCTGCTTGGCTTGGGTCTATTTACATTTGTGAAATAAGGTATACAGATTCTATCATCATCTTATTAATTTTCAATCTGTTGTTACGACCCACTGTTGCACTGTTGATGTAATTGGATTTTTTCAAATCATTCACGGCAACAGAGCGACGAGACGCCGATACCAAGAAGGCAATTCAAACGTAACTTAACTTGACAGCAATTAATCTGAGAACACAGGAACTAAAATTACATTTTTACAAGCCAATACGAACGCGTGCACCTTATTCCCAAATTCCTTAAAGATGCACAGGGACGTACTTCCCCCAAATTACTTGTAAACGAATGCGTTTAAAATAGACACAATAATAATTTAACAGACTGTACTAGCAAGCTTAATATTCAATAAAGTGTACAACCAAAAGCGGTTTATAAAATTAACTGTAAATTTGCCTATCAACACAGGATTCAATAATTATTTACGTTCAATCACTAATGCTACATGCAAAATTAGTAGATTACTGACCTGGTAAAAGGAGAACGACATGCAGCTCCTCCAACTTTCTAATTTGGGTGAATGTTACTGCGCTATTTGCTTTCTGGGATTGCCGATAGCACCTGCAGATGTCAGAAATTTCCTTCCGATAGTTAAACAGTGGCTTGTTCAGAGCGACAGCGGAAGCACCATAAAGATGTCTTCCATTAGCGCCTCACTCGTAACTTCAAAAGAAGTTTTGGCCACGCTTAGTTAAAAACCACTTAGCTAGGGTTTGTCGAAACACACACACAAAGTGGCAAAATACAATTCCCATCTATTTGTAGCTCAACTAGGAAGAAATAGTTAATCTGGTTGTAGATCGATCTCCGAACAACGCTCTATTTAATGATAAGCCCCCCTAGAAAGCCAACTAATCATTGCGTATAACGTAGAGAGAGCACGTCGGCACTTCTGGTTGTTACCAACGTTGGAACCCTTGTGCTCCGACAACTTCAGCAGCTTTTCCGATGACGTGAGGTGAGCGGCTGGAAGGTCTGCCTTGAGATCAGAGAAAATTGGCAGGACTCGCGGCTACTATACCCCACTTGAATGCAAAGCCAAAGGTGGACGAGAAGAAACTCTACCACGGTTGCTTTAAAAATTTAGAATAACATAACAAGAGATCTGAAAACTGTATTGCAGTCAAACTAATCCACCGTGCACGTACCACATGTGAATATCAAGGGGTATCACTTCAAATAACTTTGGTAGTAGTTCTGTTGAGAAATTAGGTAATTCACAAGGACATATCAAATTATGAACAATGCTACAACAGACATTCTGAAAGGCTGCTCACATTATAGCTTGAGGACTTTTGCACCTCAGTTGATGGTTGTTATTCATAATCCTACGCCTTGAAAATGTTAATTAATCAATAAATAGTTTGGGGCTGGAATTTTGAAATAGGTTAATAAATTACTTGAAAAACTCAAAAACTTAAATCCAAAATTAATGATTACATTCAATAGTATAGCGTTACAAACCCTCTAAACTGAAGCATTTTCGGTAAAGTAACCATTTTAATGTAAAGCTGTATGGATCTAGAGATAACTATTTTGGAGATATAAACGATTTTCTGAAAAAAAAAAAGCTAAATTTCAGGTAATTACTGTAACAAGAAACAACTGAATTATAGAAAAATTACGTTTTTTCTGAATTATATTTCAAGTGTAAAATAGTGGCTTTGTATATTAATCCTAATATAGTACCTATATTTAGTATTTTATGAAAAGTCTTTTTAATAATCTTTCTTCTAATATTTTAGTTTATACTCTTTAATTTAATCATATATCCGAGTTTGAACATAAAAATATAAATTAAGCACTTCAAGATGCTATATTAAAAGAGGTTCTAAAAATACAATTAAAGTTTTAATTAGAAGCTTGACCTCGCCGAACATAACAAAAATAGGTTCCGAAAATAAAAATTCTTACTGTTTTATATACTAACTATAACCTTAACAATAAATTTACTTCTGCGTTGAATAATTCTGCGTACCTGTAATAAGAATTCGGTGTCTACTACGGTAACTAAGAGAGTATATGCTCACAACAGTTCAAGTCGAAGTCAGGGAGTGGGTTCCAACGTAATAAATAGGATTACCTGTAAGGTGATAACCTATAGATGGCGTCACGGCATTGACTAGCTTCAGAATAATTACTCCCAGATGAAATCTGTAACGGCGAACCTAGGTACAAAAAGAAATAACAGAAATGTCACTTAATACGGTACGCACCACGTAGAAATAAATAAATCACCAGAGGACATTACTATAAATATAATTGGTTTAGTTAGATTATTTGGAACACGGTTCCCTCAAAGTAATGGAGCAAATGAATAATTTTAATGCATTAAGTACATTTAAAATTAGCTACCGGCAAATATAAATTAAGTTTTGAAATAATCACTGATATTATAATATAAATTAAGTGTAATAATTAAAGAATTGAGTTTTGTTGGAATCACTTAAAACAAAGAATAAGCAATACATCCGAACGTTGTCTCGCGGCACACGGCTGATAAAATTATGTTAGTTTATAGCCGAATTCACCCTTCAATGGTGTCGATTTCTTGACCTTTGGGGTCGCCAGCGCCATTAATTACAGCCCATAACACGGTTTGCGAGACGGCTGCCTAAAAATATGGAAAGAATATTGGGATATAACTTCGAACGCGTCGGTAAGCGGGCAGATTCTCGTCTCCGGAGGCTGGTGCGATACCTTGTTTTAATTGACGCTTTTATTATTTGATTGCGTTAACATCAGAAGTGGGATCGGCTCGCGTTTTACATGAAATTGAATTGTAATCGTGATGGAATCAAGGGATGCTTTAACCGATGGTTTTCTTTGTTTGCGGGAAGTGCCGGGCTCGGGCCGAATTTCGACTCCGAAGATGGGGACTAGTTAGTGGTGCTGTGTTGAATTTCAACAGCTGGCCGAGAAATTTCGCTGGTCTTCCGGCGAACAAGTAGCTCGAGCCGGAAAAGTTTTAAAAGGAGACGCTAGAAGATGATTTGATGGTTGGAACCCGGAACTAAGAGATTGGGAAGCATTTAAAGCTAAGTACTTAAGTTAAGAAATACTCGGACTGCTTTGGCTGTAAAAGAATTAATCAAACTTGTAGCCGGGAAAATTCAAGATCCCTCCGTGAAATCAGGGGTTCTGAATAGTGGTGTAAATTCAAGTGATGAACTATTAGTGTTGTTATCTGGTCACGCTAAATTAAAGCGCAAACGTGTGCCTTCACCTGACAATTCGTTGCAAAGGGTACTAGGCCTAATGTAAATTTGTGTTTGAGGAATTTTACAACTATTCTTGCGTTTGCGTTGCTTATGCCATTAAAAAGGTGTTTCTTGCTTTAAATGCGGACACGGCATTACGCCCTGCTGGGCTAAAGAAAGGGTTATAAAGGGTACTAGGCCCAATGTAAATTTGTGTTCGAGGAATTTTACAACTCCTCTTACGCTTGTGTTATTAAGAACATACCTGTGTATTGCTTAGTAGATTCCGGTGCGGATTGTTCCCTGATAACCAAAAAAATACCTCAACAGGTTAGAGCTCATTGGGATCCGAGTCGGTTTTGGTGGAAATGATTATTTTTGGTATTTGTGATCGTTATTGGAGTCTCATCTGTAAACTCAAATTGTTAAAATATACTCGAGTTGGTAACTGTGCTTTTATGATTTTCACTTTATAAACGCCGGCTTGGCGGGCCTCGTGCTGGCTCGTTTGCAAAATGGCGCTTTGAGGGGCCCAGTGTTTACAATTATAATAATGAAAAACGCGGGTGTCTTCTCTGCCAATAGTGTGGTAGCTTGGAATTTCAGTGTCCCTTAGGACCACTTGGCCCTGGGACTAAAACAAGGAAACGATTAGAAAACACGCCTAAGACCTGTGTGGTTGCATGTAAACATTTGTTGAGATTTGAATTCTGGCCGTTCTGCGGTGTGGAATAATTTTTTTGTGAAAGCTGTTAAGGGGGCGGGTTTGTTAATGCAATGTTTTTAAAATAACGGCGAAAATAGCTAACTAAGCTCATTACCCTCCGAACTTGTTTTACATTTTTTGGAGCCGGATAATTAAGTAAAGCTTGTTTTTTTATCAAATTGAATGAAAGCAGGGCGGAACAAAAATGACAGAACCCGTCACCTTAGTAATGCACTAAGGATTGGAACCTTAGCTACAAGCAGTAGCTATTAAAGAACAAGTTATTATATTCTATAGAAAAAGGTGGTAAATGATGCCTGAAGTGCTATCTTATTCCAGAAGCATTCTGATTTGAAACAAGTGGTTGCATATTTTAGTCGTCGAACTACTCCTGACGAATATTGTTGCCATTCATACAAGCTAGAGACACTATCCATTGTAAATGCTCTGTTCACTGGCGAAGTATGAGTGGTTGCTGATGCTTCTGGCATTCGTTTGACACGTACGAAAGATAAACAGCTCTCTACTTATTTGTTTGGTTTCTAACTCACCTGAGTTTGACATAGGATTTACTCTTCAGGGTGGCGAGCGTCAGCGCCTATTGGATTTACTTGACGCGGATTTGGAAATGTTCACAAATAGCAATAAAGTTCGTAGTGTAACCTGCGGCGAAATGACTATAAAGTTACATTTTGACCGATTTGTTTCTTAACACCCATCATATCGTTTGCCCGTAGTAGAACGACAGCAAGTGCGAGAAATTACCACTGAGCTGCACCTCTCCATTCGCTAGCCCTGTGCTGCTTGTTAAGAAAAATATAGTACAAATCGCCTATGTGTTGATTTTCGTGCTCTGAATAACATAACTGTAAAAGATAGGTATCCTTTACCTTTGATCGACGATTAGTTAGACCGTTTGGGCCAGGGACGATATTTTATCACTCTTGATATGGCGTCTGGGTTTTACCCGATACCCATTTCTCTTGAGTCAGTTCATAAAACGGGATTTGAATGCCATTAGGCATTTTCGAACTTATTTGATAGGTCTTCACTTTACTATCATTACTGACTGTAATTTCATTAAAGCCACCGCGAATAAAAGACATCTTGTGCCTCGTATTGCGCGCTGGAGCGCTTACTTACAAGATTTTTCTTTTACCTTGGAATATCGAAAATGCAAAAGGCTGCCACATTTTGATTATCTGAGTAGGAATCCTATAAAGGTTCATGTAGTTCATAGTTCGAATTGGATCGAGGTCGTTCAAATCAAAGATCCTGAATCTCAAAAACTCATAAAAGAGGTGAATGATGGCACTACCACGGCACACGATTATTCTGTGAAACATGACCTTATAAAATACTGGAAAGAATCCATTGCGTGTTTTTATACCTAAGAAGTCAACTTAATATTTTAAAATTATGCCATGATGACAACTGCCACGTCGGCGTCGGCGTCGGTTCTGAAAAAACCTTTGCTGCCGTCGCAGCTCAATTTTGGTTTCCACGGCTAGCTGCTTTTGTGCGAAAATATCTTAAACATTGTCTCGTTTGTGTAAGTAGCCAGCCCTTATCCGGGAAAAAGAATAGTTACCTCCACCCTATTGATAAAACCCCAGTGCCCTTTCATACCATACATTGCGATATTGCCGGACCATTTCCTCCTGGTTTAGATGCTTTCCGCTACGTGTTTATAATTATTGATGCGTTTACAAAACTAATTCCGATTAAAATGCTAAGGGCCCATGAAACGGGTGGAGTTGATCGCACACATTTCTGCACTTTTGGAACAGCTAGTTTGGTAATCACAGACCGAGCTTCCAATTTTCGTAACGCGTCTTTATCAAACCTATTTAAAGAATTGCATATTGAACACCACATGGTCGCTACTGGTGCGCCGCGCGCGAATGGTTAAATTGAGCGGTACGTGCGTACCACGGTAGACTTGCTATAGAACTATAGAAAGTAAAAAGTCAGAATGGGCGTGCATTGCGGAGTGACAAGGTTGATCGCCTCTGAATACCAAGTAGCAGGGTAACAAGCCTGGAGTACCCTCTGAGCACTGCCGAATGACAAGTCTGGGTGGAGACCTCTGAGCATTGCGGACTGACAAGGTTGATGGCCTCTGAGTACCAAGTATGATGTTGAAGACGTGTGTGATTTGAACACATGTTGACAGGGTACATTAGGGACCCTTTATGACCTACGAATGTTTAAGAGCTGCGAATACCGATAATTGTGATAACTGTGTCCTCTGAGCACTATGGTGACAAGACAATTTAGTTCAACACCTGTAAATGTTAAGCTCCTAAGTACCCGACATGAGTTACTAACGTGTGTGTATGACGATGCATAAGCCGTACTATGTTATTTGTTAGCAGATCTGGTTTTTCGAAAACGAAAAACACTTTAGGATTGGCCGTGTTAGCTTATAGCCGAATTCACCCTTTGGTGGTGTCGATTTCTTGACCTTTGGGGTCGCCAGCGTCATTAATTATAGCCCATTGTTAGAACAATTCTATTAAAGCAGTTACTTTTGGTACTTTAACCTCAAATCCTAGCATTTTCACGAGTCACGCAAGCAAAATTCGTAATACAGTGGTATTGTTATCAAAATTCATTTATATAAACCTTATTTCTGCACAGTTCAGTTCAAATATTAACGCTTCACCGTAGCTAAAAATTGCCGATTCAGGTTTATGTTGGCATACGGTATGAATACTGCCGTACAGCAATGTTCGTCGAAATTATTTATAAATTCACCCTTTGTTCCCTTCTGTCCGTTAACCAGTCTCAGGTTACTGAATTGCTACTTTCGAGGTTTCCTGCAAGTTTCGCAAGTGTTGAACCATATTTCGTCAGCCGAAAACTTTTCCGTAGCTTTAAGCAGAAGCTTGAGTCAGCTTTGGTGATCCCAAAATCTTTTGAACCGTTCTACCGTAAGAGCAACAAAGACGTAGATAAGCCGCATCTGCGCTTGGCCAGTTTCGCGCCCGCATCTTCCGCAGGAGCGTCACTTGTCGTGGAGCCCGCAAGATGTGAGGGTCATGTTGGGTCCGCGGTCGGCGCCGATCTGTCGAATCCGCGTAAAAAGTTTATTGTCGAAATTCTTGTGTTGTGAAGCCGCCTCGTTGGCCTCAATTCGAGCTTAGTGCATACTCGTTAGAGGTAGTGGTTAGAGGTGAACGTTTA
This sequence comes from Agriotes lineatus, assembly GCA_940337035.1. NCBI lineage: Eukaryota > Metazoa > Arthropoda > Insecta > Coleoptera > Elateridae > Agriotes > Agriotes lineatus. The sequence goes on from CALNHX010006695.1 coordinate 64,231, forward strand.
GCCAAGTTTTCCGTACCGTTTGGAGCTGAGAACCTCCGCTAACACTTATCGTGGATTATATTTTGGGAACACTCAACCGTGTGCTAAACGTACCAAGTAGAACGAAGACCCGATCCCTTTACCGTCATCTGCTTGTTACCGGGGTCCGTTCTAGTCAACCTTCTCTTGGGGATGTTTTACCGCTCGCATTCGCTCGATTTTGGCCCAGTCCTGTGGTTTACAACAGTTTCCTGTCGTTTCCGTTCGTTTGGCACTGACTGAGATGCAACTCGCAGCTGAGGAAAACAACTTAAGTCTGCACATCTATGTTTCTATTGAGGTAAATTGTTAACCGTTAAATGTTTATAGTGAAGTGGTTTGCCAACGTGTAGTTTGGGCCACTTGAGCTCTTTTGGTTGATTTAAATCGTAAAATGTTGAACAAGTCCGTCAATGTTTATTGTCTTCATGTCGTTTTTGTGTATTAAGCTCACGTAACCGTTGCTGTACCATTTTTGAAGTGTTTGTTGCTAAATTTCGATACTGTAAAGTAGTTTTTGTGGTAGAACCTACCGTTCATATTGTTTGTAATTGTAAACATGTCTTTTGTTGCCGTTTGGTCATTCGAGTTTAGATTATTAATTGCGTCGTTAACCCAACTAACCTTTTTGCATATTTTCGGCCGTAATATTTAATTATTGTAACATTCATTGTCATTTTTTTCACATGTTATTTCATCAATATAGTTTATTGTTAATTGTTTATACGTTTTTCATTGGTGTGTTTGCATGCCCCGTGTCTATGTTTTTGTACAGGAACCTAGTTGGTGCAAGTAAGTGTAAGCTGTTGTCGTTTAAGGTAGGTTTGATCCAGCTGTGACGTCGCTACCTCGGGTTATGCCAAGGCAGAAGTAGCAAAGTGATTTACTCACTTCCATTTTCAAGTAATTTCACCTGTGTTGCCGATGTTGTATTTGTCTCGATGTAGTCAAGAAAATGGTGGCGTACCTTATTTAACATCATTTAACCCCTTCGTGTCAAAGCACAGCCCTAACGTTTAGATAGTAAAGAACCCACCCTCGCGGCTGAGTTTCTAGTCGGCGTATTTTGTTACAGCACATCTTGTAACGAAGGTTGGGGCTGAATATTTGGCGATATTCCCGATTATGTCTTAGTCATTTTGTAGGTAACAGGTTTGGCTCTCAAGCGTATGGTTTTGCTTTGCACGCTTGAGGGGTTGATTGTTAGTGTCGTAATAACGTTTTCGTGCTGTAACACCATAACACGGTCTGCGAGACGGCTGCCTAAAAATATGGAAAGAATATTGGGATATAACTTCGAATGCGTCGGTAAGCGGGCAGATTCTCCTCTCCGGAGGCTGGCTGAGGGTGCCAGTGCAGAGCGTTATTTAAATATGGCGTAATTCATTTATTAATAAAGCTGGTGCGATACCTTGTTTTAATTGACGCTTTTATTATTTGATTGCGTTAACATATATAAGCAGTCCCATTTGTTACTCCACGAAACATGTACAATACCTGGTGACCCGCATTATACAGATCTGAGTAATGGGTGACTCAGAATGTGTGACAGCATGCAAATCCTTCAAGTTTCCAACCATAATAAATTGTTTTAATGATATTGTCTATAGTCATCCAAAAGTCATGTGATCAATGAATAATAACACATTAAAATGAATCAAAGATATGATAACTACAAAGCTCATACTTCTAAAGGCTCACATATCAATTAATTGAGCAAAAATAACTCGAAACAATCGTACACACGTACATGCACCCAAATAGATTAAACTTTCCAAATTAATTGTACATCAAAGTGTACGCTACAAAGCAAATTAAACATTCGCAATAATTGTAAACCAAAGTGACGCTGGAAGGCAAATTAAACATTCGAAATAATGTCACTCAAAGGGTACACAACCAAATAAGTTATTTAAACGTTCAAATTAAACTTGCTTCTAAATATATTTCCAATTAAAGTTTAACTAAAGGGGCAGTATATTATACAGCACCTGAAGTTTTACAAGGCTTGTGACGCCTCCATGTCGCATCCTACGTGAAAATGGTAGTTTCATAATACAAAGGCGACGAAGTCAGCTTACAACGTGAGGAAGAATGTCCACTTCGGACACCTGTTGCTTCCAGCAATATGCTCGGTAACCAGGACAATTAGCACTCAGCCATCCGTATCCAATGATGAAAAGGGAAGGGGGGTTCGTTTCCACTCGGCACAGATTAGGACAAGATGCTATTACCAGAGGTTTGTTACGACAAAGAAAATAGGAAAAATAAATGAGAGCCACGGAAATTGTTGCTTAGTACTAAAATTAACTTGCAAATAGTCCATGCCCATGCCCATGGGAAACATTCCACAGCTGCAGAAAGTTTCACCTACCTTTGGTGATCTCCTCGCGATTGCTTGGGCACCGTAGAATAAAATTACACAACACAAGAAGAATGGTTCATATGAATGTAAATAAACAAAAATAAAAATCACATAAAGTAGATTAAATGAATATGCTCTATTGCAGGGGTCGGCAACCTGCGGCCCGCGGGCCGCATGCGGCCCTTTGCAACTTTTGCGCGGCCCGCCAAAGCACCAATATAACTTTAGGAAAAATCAACAAACTTAGAGCGTAAGCGTGCCGAAATGTGGCCGGTGACAAAAATGCGCGACAAACAGAAGCATAGTGGGAAACCTATTTTACTGCGCAAGTTTAATCCCCACTCCCCAGCGAATACGACGTCTCGCTTAGCAAGTGTAGCATTCTTTCTAGTGATGGGCATAATCGGATGATTTCAATAATCGGAATGTTCCATTTCGGAATGTTTATAAAATCGGAATATCATCCGATTATTTTACATTCCGTAAATGCAAGCAAGGGAAAACGAGCGAAATAACAACAAGCGGAAGGAAGATGAACTGCGTGCAAATTTACGATGAGAGCACTCGCCGTCGCGCCGTAAGCCCTTATCTGCGTTGGCATCTATTGTTTGGGTTTGTAGGACGGTCAGTAATAGCTATTTACGTTATTAGACCGGTAGCAACATTTTTATGGCCGCGCCATTGTATGTTTGGCAAGGCCATAAGAATTCTACCGGTCGTGTATCGTATAAGATTTTTTAGGATACTGCATTGGTAACTATGTAGACGCTAGTTAGCAATGCAGTATCCTAAAAAAACAATTTATGAGTTTGAGTCGCACAGTGGGATATGAGGAAATAAAATATTTTTTCAAATTATTACAGTAGTTACGTTAATAGACTTTCGGAAAATGGTAGTGATATTTTAAAGTTTAATAGCACATAAAGTACATAATAGATAGTATAAAACAATACTTGAATTTGAAGTCTGTAGGTGTACTATCTAATAATTAATCTACGAAATACCACTGCCATTAGTGCCATTCACGTATCATACACGTGCGCACACGGCGCGACCCGTCGACATTCGCCAACCAGCATATAGCAGTCAAGTGAGTCAATACAACATTCCGTATTCCGTTCAGTTCAAATTGGCATTTCGTTTTCTCTATTTGTGTACCGAATAGTAAAATAATCGAATTCCGAAAGTTCCGAATTTTGTGCACCGAACAGTAAAATAATCGAATTCCGAAAATTTCCGAAATAATAGGAACTTTCCGATTTTTTGAACAATCGGAAACTTTCCGATTATTCATTCCGGATAGGTCCATCACTAATTCTTTCATTTCACCAGTTTGCTACTGTATGTTCATATGTGCGTTCATGTTGACAGCCGTATGACGTTTCACTACAATATTTTATATTTTTTATATTTATATAATTTTTATTTACATATTTATACATATTTAATTGGAATTGTATTTTCTTTTTTTTTCCTTTTAAGAATTGTAAAATTTTTGTTCTCTAACATTATTGTCATGTCAATAAAAAATTATTTTTTTCTATATTTATTTTTAATAATATTTATACTCGTATATGATATAAAAGCACTATTTAAGTTATATTTGAATGTGCGGCCCGCATAAAAAAAATTATTTTGAAAATGGCCCGCTGTCCGAAAAAGGTTGCCGACCCCTGCTCTATTGGCTCTGAATATTCACATACATATTGAGATGTAGTATAACAAAACTGATATAGGGGTTAATAAACATTCAATAAACAATTCTTTGAATCACGATAACAACGAAAGTACCAGTGTAGGTCTTTACTTTAGATCATGCCGCTCAAAGATAACTAACGCTTCCTTAGACTGGGAGCACTCGACATAATTCTAACAAGTTTTATTAAAAGGCCGCCGAAACGACTTTTTAAAAAACGTTTATTTTTATTTTACAATGAAATATAACATTGGAAGCACACAGCTAGCCGCCGGACAATTTCTTACATCTAGCTATGATACGAACACACTGGAACTTATCGACTGACTGGAGCTTAGCTTAGAGGTGCAGGCTACTTGTATATATACTATGTCTAATCAGCTAAGATAAGCGTTATCTCTAAAAGGGAGCGTGAGACAGGAAGCCACGTGCGTTCAAGGTTGCAGACTTGCAGTTCACAGAAAGAAGCTATTATTGTTCAAGGTTGCAAGCTTGCAGTTTTACACAGGGGGCCATTGTCTAGCTGTAATATAACTCGTCCGCCGATAAAATGTTCAATGGGTGGTATTCAAATATGCCTCCATTGAACTTACAAAGAGAAAAGAAAATTAAACTTATGCATTTACGTTAACTGGTTCAAAATCTTTATTTAAAAATCTAATAAGTTTAATCTTCATTGTGTTTCTATTATAATACAAATACAATATAAAAATTATTAACATAAGAATAGTACACAGAGTAAATATAATTGCAGACACACTTATATTATCATATTTAATATAATTAACAGGTTTTAACAAATTTTCATATTTATTAAGCTTAATTTGGTCCTCAACCAATTTCTGGGTGTCAACTGGTATCAAGTCAATCTTTGAAACATTTATGTGGTTTGATTCAGGAATTATTAAGCGGTCAATGTTTGAAATTTTTAAATTAACAATTTCATTTGAGGTTCTTTTTGCGGTGAATAACATGTGTTTTTGATTTATTGAAACCAGACAGTCTGAACTGAGGTGTAAGAGGTTAGTGCCAGATATTCCTTTTCTAAAATTCTGATTTTTACATTTGACGTCCAATATTGCTTCAGATGGGGAAGATATTAACCACGTCGCAGGATTTATTTGTGATATTTTGATCTCTGTTAAATTGAATAAATAAGGGATACATGTTTTATTTTTATTAAATGACAGAAGTTGTGTTTCGCACAATTTGTCGTTAGGGATTTCAACTGTAGTTATTTTGATTACAAAAGTAGGTGTCTAAAGTTATAAGTTTACAATGACTTATTTCAACGGGAATGCTGTTTTTAACGTTGAATAATAAAGTACTATATGTAGGTATAATCATACGAAATTGATAATTTTGGATAAAAATCGGAAATGGTATTAATTGTATCATTTGATCATCGTTAATTTTGGAAGTAAGAGGTATTTCGAATATAAATGTAATTTTGTTTTTAACTTGGTAAACTTTTGTAATGATAATTGACTCGTATAAATGTAAATACTGTAACTCTGCAGGATATGGAATAGTTAAAGTTTTTTCTGATATGCTATTGAGATACGTCGAAATTTCATTTAGATTTTCAATTAAATCGTCATTATCAATTAATGACATATGCATCTGCTGATTTTGGGCAAAAGTTAATGCATTTTCTAGTTCCAAACAAGTGTTAATAAGTAGTTGTAAAAATTGAATTGCTTCTAGCAAGACTATTTTTAAGGAGTATGTAGCGAGATTTTTGCCTAATTCCTCATTTTGTAAAATTATTTTATTTATATTTCTGTCTAATAATCTTGACTCTTTGCTATATCATTGATTACTGAGATGGTATCATTTAAAATTTTAGTTTGTTCTAATATAACGTCATTTTGAATTTTATTGCTTTCTTGTAATTTAGTAATCATAGATTCATATCTGACTCCATCGTTGGCGTCGAGGTTGCCGGTTAAAAATTTGAAGACGGATCCAAGTCCGTCAAAAAGTTAATTGAGAGGACTTTTATTAATTTTATGTTTAATATTGTGAAATAATTGATTCAGAAGTTTATCAGCTTTTTCTACGTATTGTTTTAATATTATAAGTTAATTATTACGGTTGATAATAATGTCAATTTTCTCAAATTTCTATATTCAATAACATAACTTTTATTTTCGAGTAAAGGTATTACTTTCATTAAATTAGTTCTAAGTGTGTCATAATTAACAAATATAGGAGTATAGTTTATATTTCTAATAAGCGTCCATTCGCTTTGTTTAAGCACTAGGTTTCCTAAGTTTAAGGGATATAATCCGGGATTATCTTTTAAATTCTTAATAATAATGTCGCTTTGTATAACTGGTGATTGAGTCAGCAGGGTACAGGCGATGAAGAGGGTAGTAATCCTGAAAAAGGGAGAGCAATAATTCCTTTTAGTCAGGGTGATTTATATTTCCTTTTTTTTTAAAATTAGATTTAATTTTGAATTTCAACTTTATTTCTGAAATTTATTTTAACAAATATTTTTTTTATTTAATTGGAATGTTTGATTTTTCCGAATTGGTTTTAATTTTAAATTTCATCTTTACTTCTGAATTTTGTTTTAACAAATACTTTTTCATTTAATTGGAATGTTTGATTTTTCCGAATTGGTTTTAATTTTAAATTTAATCTTTACTTCTGAGATTTGTTTTAACAAATACTTTTTCATTTAATTGAAATGTTTGATTTTTCTAAATTTGAATTTAATTTTAAATTGTAAAGGTTTTTCTTTGTTTTCCTTTAGCAATATCAATTATAAAGGTATGTTGCTGTGAACATTTAGTTTTAACGCGAGAAATATTGTGATTATTAAAATTGTAAATACTAGATTAATACGAGCTTAGGTCTTGTTTGTTTGTTAAGTATAATTTTTATTTGAATTTTTCTGATTTAAATGATTTTAGTCTTAAGTTTTTTCTTAAGATGTTATTTTTTAAAATACTTTTGATACTTAAAGTTACTGATTTATTTATTAGAATTTATTTGCAATACTTAAAGTTTTTCAAAAATTCAAGGGTGTGAACAATCTTATTTTTCTTTAAACACACGGTTAAAAATTTAGTTATTTTGGAAAAATCTTTGATAAATTTTCTATAATAGACTATTTGGTTAAAAATGATTTTATTTCGATTTTTAGGTGCTGGGAAATTCTGATTGTTGAATTTTTAGATTAATCTGATTTTATTTCTTCTAAAGTAGCTATATAATCTAAATATTTTACAGATTTATGTTTAAATTATTAAATCTTATAGAACGACTTTTATTGTCGGTTTCGTAACGGATAAAGGTATTTCGGGAGAGTAAAATACATCTCTGTATTGAAAACATAAATTAGTCAAAAGAGTTTTTTCGTCTTCGTTTAAATGGTCTGATCTTAAGTTGTTTTTTAAATTGTTATTTAAATTAATTATCTAAAATACTTTTAATGTTTGGAGTTTTTATATTAAAGTTGTTAAATCTGATAGACTGATTTTTGTTGAGTTCATAATTTTTATTTTTATAAGATTAAGGATTATAAATATTAATTTCTTGTATTTCGTTTAAAGTATTAATTACGCTTGTTTTAAATTGATTATTGTATGATTTCAATTACTGAAGGCATGACTAATTTTTCATTAAATTTTAATTTTGGAGTTATTTTAGTTCCATTTTTTTTGCTGATAAATTTTACGAAAAGTTCTGTACACAGGGTTAACTGTAGGTTTTGTTAAGAAAAATAAAAATCTTAATTTTTAGGTTTGGAAAAATTACATTAGTTTCATTTTTTTTTGTTTAGTTTTTACGGGTTGTAATAAAATGGTATCGTAGCTCTTTCTGTCTGAATATGCATCCATTTATAATCTATTCGTGCGGATAATTTTGAAAGTAAATCGGATCCAATAAGTCCTATATAGTCTTGGTTAAAATTATATAAATAACATGTATGTGTTCCGTTTTCATAAAAAAGACTGGGGATTGGTAAATCTGCAATTAAGTTATGTTGAGAAATTCCATGAGAATTCTGTTTCATAAATATAATTTGGAAAATGTTGTTGTACAAATTCTGGAGAAATTATTGTTTGTGAGCTACCTGTATCAATTAAAAGTTTATCGCCGGTGGCGGGAATTATAATATAAGGAAGATCTGATTTTGAATTTATATTAAAAGTTAAAATATGCTTTTCCGAGGCTCTTAATGAAAATTTACAGTATCGTTTGGATCTGGATATTCGAAATAATCGTAAGTATGGTCTAAATCTTGTGATTCATTTTGAAAATATAGGTTTGATTGGTTGTATTCTAGATTTTCTTGAGAATTTTCGAATAAATTTTCTGTTAGATTTTCATGATCAACAGGGGAATTTTCTTGTTGAACATTACTGTGATAAAATAGTTGATTAAAATTTCTATTAACGTTTTGAGAATTCGCTCGATATTTATGAGGGAAATTTGATTGTTGAGTAGCTGGTCTTTTTATAGTGCTAAAGTCCATAGGTTCTGGTTTATTTGTTGGTGAAAAATTTGGTTTAGGTGCAAATGCATTAAAGCTTGAATTTTGAGTTATTCTAGAATTATTAGGATTATTAAAATTTGTTGGACTTTTAAAATAATTGGGATTTTGATTAAAATTACTTTTAGGATTTTGGTTAAAATTACTTCGATTTTGTTGGAATGGTCTTTGCATAAAATTTGGGTTATTAAATTTAGGTTGATATGAATTTCTTGTTTGAATATTGGAAGTTAAATTTGATTTATTTAATTTCTGACTTTGAAAATTATTTTGATTTTGAGAATATCTGATATCGATTTCTTCTTTTACTATGCTTAAGGCTTGTTCTAGTGAAGTTGGGTTTCTACTTCTTACGAAGCTTCCTAAATTTTCATTTAGTCCACTTGTAAAAGTGCGAAGTGCTAAATCTTTGTTAGCCTTTAATTTATAAGTGATAATGTCTTTTGATTCTTGACTCAGAGAAACTTTAGAATTATAAATAGCCAAATGGGTTCTAACTTTATTGAAAAATTTTATGGGAGAGTCTTTATTCTGTTTTAATTTAGTTAAATCAATTAAAAGATTCAATTCTGACCTTTGGTCGCCAAAATTTTCAATTAAGACATTTTTTAAGTCTTTCCAAGTATCATACTGGTAACCTGTAATTACTTCTAACGCTTGACCTTTTAATTTATTCCTTATCGAATTTAAAATTACTTGGTTGATATAATCGTTTAAATTTTCTGTGCAAAATTTAGTTGCAATGATTTCTGCCGATCTGACAAATTCCGAAAGAGTGGCTTGATTACCATCATATGTGGGAATTTCATTTAGTAAAGCTACATTAAAATGTGGGGGAAACAATGATGCGTTTTGTTCAACCATATTTGGGTTGTTACAATTATTTAAAAATAAAATTCTAGGGATAGAATTCCTTGGTGAGCGTGATCGATCTCGTGACATAAAATTTTTACAATTGTTTCAAAATATAATTTTTTATCTAATACTTCAAGATAATAATGATCTAAACAAAAATTTTATAGACAAAAATTAATTTTACTTTATTTGTTTCACTTGATTTTTAATTTTGTTTTATGTTAGTAAACAATTTATATGACTAGGGGATGTTTCTAATACTTTGTTAGGAACCCTACGCGCAAGAACGCAAGCACAAATGCAAATTAAGCACACCTAGTATGTGCAGCAAGTGGGCTGGCTTACTACGTTCTGCCTAATCTTATAAATAAATATTAGAACTATGTTAGTATAAGTTAAAGTTTGTTTGAGATTAATTAGCTTTATAGTTCAGGAGAACGCTTTAATAATTATTACTTTTGAAAATTATATTACGTTACTTTGTTGCCTTTAAAATTTTACTTTGTTGTTTAGGCGAACGCTTTAATAATTATCACTTTTGAAAATTATATTACGTTACTTTGTTGCCTTTAAAATTATTACCTTGCTTACTTTGAAGCTTGAAAATTATTGCTTAGGCGAACGCTTTAATAGTCGTTACTTTGTTGCCTTTAAAATATACCTTTGCTTTTTCTCTAATGCTTGAAAATTATTATTTTTAAAATATACCTTTGCTTTTTCTCTAAAGCTTGAAAATTATTACTTTAAATTATAAAAATATGCACTTACATTGTGCGTTAAAATTGACGAACGGCGTGCGATCTGCTACGTCCTGTTGTCTTCAAAAAGGATGCGTCGATCCTGTTGATGTCGGCTGGCCTGCAAACAGCTAGGTCCTGAAGTCCGACTTTGGATGGTCTGCTTAACGCTAGAGCGTCATCCAAAAGTTGTCCTGGGGTCGTCGTTGTTGACGTTGCCAAACCAGAGACTGATCCCAATGATCAAGTGGTCCCAATGACCAGATGGTTCCAATAACCACGGAGGAGCAGGAGCTGGGTCGACGGGCGCTTCTCACGATCGGGCGATGTTTGTCCCTGTTGGAGATGTCCGAAGTTCCGCTGGGTGGTAGGTTTCGATTTGCGGCAAAGAGCTGAACCTCAAGGAAAGTTGCTGGTCGACTCGATGTTTGTAGTTTTCCAGGTTTTCCTCCACAAATCCGAACGACTGCGCCAGTTTTATTAAAAGGCCGCCGAAACGACTTTTTAAAAAACGTTTATTTTTATTTTACAATGAAATATAATATTGGAAGCACACAGCTAGCCGCCGGACAATTTCTTACATCTAGCTATGATACGAACACACTGGAACTTATCGACTGACTGGAGCTTAGCTTAGAGGTGCAGGCTACTTGTATATATACTATGTCTAATCAGCTAAGATAAGCGTTATCTCTAAAAGGGAGCGTGAGACAGGAAGCCACGTGCGTTCAAGGTTGCAGACTTGCAGTTCATATAAAGAAGCTATTATTGTTCAAGGTTGCAAGCTTGCAGTTTTACACAGGGGGCTTATTGTCTAGTCATAATATAACTAACAACATATGACGTAATACAAATACGTCGTTAAGTCAATATCACTTTGGACGTTTCACTTTTAGTCAAATTTCACCATAAAAAGTAAGAGTACCTGACAGGAGCGCTCAGCAATGCAATGATGAATTAGGCGCAGTAGGAATGTCTCACCGTAAGGTTGATTCCGTCTGCTAGCCGAAGACGTGGGAAAAAAGGGGATACAAAGAGGTGGCATCCAACCTCCTAAGGGCTCGTGCGTAGAAGAGTCCTTGGCGGACAAGACTTGGGACTGGGGCACTACGACGGTTCCACGCTAACCCACCCTGTATATCTGCTTGGGCACGCTCTCACTTTACATCCGCTTCTAACGGCATCATATTTGCACACAACGGCACTGATTCAACGAGAGCGATAAGCAGAATAATAACGCGCCCCTTGAAAATGAAGGTTCATCCCTAAACAAGGATTTTTAGAGGCACCAACTAACCACTTTTTAGGTGTTAACAACGTCAGATAGAGAATGGAAGTGGTGACGATACTCCAAAAAAAAAGCGCTAATTCTGAACGAAAGGAGCTTATTGTTTTCTTTTTCTAACTCAAGCGGGGAAAGTACAGGTTGCGTGATCTTATGCAACTTTATGCAATGCTGACATCAAAATCCCGCATGAAAAAACGGGGAATCCCTGGCAAACAAGGGGCGACTCTCTGACGCCAGGAAGTAGTTAAAATCAGATAAGCTGACTTACGCAGTATGCGTCGAAAAACGCCCACACAAAGTGTGCTTTTCAAAGGAAACTAAAGACTGAGTCTCTCTACTGACGGTTCTTGTAATGGTTCCTAGGGATCGACTTGGAACCAAATGGTTTAGTACTGAAATTCGAAAGGGGCCTGCGATGCGGTGGTTGTAACGATTACCTCTGACTTCACCCAGGGAGTTCAAAACAAAACGAGAAAACGCGGAAAGTTGAAGGTGTCGGTACGGGAAGGGACGAGACGTCACAACAAGCCTAGAAACCACAGTTGTGCTAACAAATTTACTACTATCGAACCTCACATTAAATAAGATGTTTGGAGATTTAACAAACAGAGTCACTTCAACAAGACTAAAATCAGTTTTCCAACTGCATCCACCACTAAACAGCTAAATGTAGGTCAAAATTAACCAACGATAATCAAGCGGCAAGACGCTGCAGAGATGCAACTCAGAGTCAGTGTATATAGGAGAGTACCGCCATTCTTTGATCCTTGAAAATGCAGCCATCGCCGCCATTTTTGTTCCCATCAGCAATAACTGATTGAGTTATGTCTAAAATTTTACTTGAAATTGGCAAGACTGTAAGTCTATGTCAAATTCGATGTTGGTAGGTTATTTTTTGCGTCAGTTTGTGTTAAAACTGAAGTAAAACTTAACCTGCTAACCGCGAATTTGACATAGACTTACACTCTTGCCAACTTCAAGTAAAGTTTTGGATTGCCAACAAACGTCACGTTGACGGAATTGTGTTACAAACCTCAAAGTGACGCATATGACAGAGGAATAAACATGGCGGACGTGGCGGTACTCTTCTATATACACTGGCTCTGATGCAACTCAGAGCCAGTAGATATAGAAACGATTCGCGGCCTAAATTTAGCTTTACGAATATTTGCGTGGTAATATTTATATTTGGCTCAAAACTTCATCTCTTCTTTTTGCATGCATTTGTTGTAATTTACCTATATACAGTGTGTCCCCGGATTGTTTGGACGACTCTTGTAAATGACAAAAAATTTTCTAGTTGAAATTTGAGCTTCTGGGGTCCAGCCCTGCTTGGTTTGAAACTAATTTGTGACATAATTTTAGTTTCGAAAAATCAACTATGCCTTGGATCTTTTCAAAAATCTGAATTTTGGTTCTAGTAAATTGCCTTTTCTGTTAAAGTTACGACAAAATGTTATTAAGAAAAGTTGTTCAGAGTCAAAAACTGAGTAACTGTACAAAATTTTAAAATCCTAAGCCTACTTTAATTTTTGGCCCTTTTTTTTATTGGAAAAGTACAAAAGTGCTCTTTAAGAAAAAGGAATTACAAAATGTTATTAGGAAAAGTTTTCAGAATCAAAAACTGAGTGACTCTACACAATTTTAGTATTTTTGTAATAGTAGCCATGGAAAACAAATGTACACTTGTCAAAATATCAATAAAATACAAGTATTGAGTAAGAATTTTCCAAATAGTTTAAAAGTAGTGTTGACGCTGTATTTAATTTGTTATCCTAAACTATTAGTGTTAATTAAAAATGTTAAAGAAAGAAAACATTTATTTAATTCAGTGTTACGGCATCGGCGACAGATCCATATCTTCCGTAATTAATCTTTTTAATGAAAAATATCCAGAAACAACAGTTCAAAAATCGTACGCATGGTGGCTGATTAAGAAATTTTTACGAACTGGAAGTATCAATCACATCAAAAAACAAAAAAAATATTTAATGACGACGATGCCGCAACATTGGTTGCACTTGACTCTGTGGCAAACGATCCAAAAATGTCTTTAAGAAGACGGAGTAACAACACCAATATAAGCAGAGCACATTTGCAAAGAATTTATAAAGCCAGAAAGATTCATGCATACAAAGTACGATTTCTCCATACTTTGGAAAATGGGGATGAAGGTAAAAGATTAGACTTCTGTTTATGTTTGGGCGAAAAAAGTTTGAGCGATCGAAATTTTTGTAAGAAAATTATATTCTCTGACGAGTCTACTTTTACCACAAACGGCTTTCCTTCAACACAGAATTGTAGATATTGGAGCGAACAAAATCCAAATTTTATAATAAATACAAGAAGTCAATATTTTAAAAATGTCAATGTATGGTGTGCAGTATCACACCAATTTGGTTTAATTGGACCGTTTTTTATTGATGGAAAACTAAATCAACACACATACATAACCATTTTAGAAAAGTTTATCGATGAAATTCCTTTACAATTGCGTCAAGTTAGTTATTTTCAACATGATGGATGCCTGGCGCATTCAACACGTCTGGTTTCAAATTGGTTAACGAATAATTTTGGGGAGAGATGGATTGGCAGGAACAGCAGAACACTTCAATGGCCCCCAAGGTCTCCGGACTTAACGATTATGGATTTTTTTGTGTGGGGCCGATTAAAGCAGATAGTTTATGCAGAAAGAATTCCCAACGATATTGTAGAATTAAAAAATGCGATTCTAAACGCTGCACAAACAATTACTATGGAAGAAATTCGAGCTGCCTATGAAGAATTCAGATCACGAATTGAATACTGTGTAAATTTATGAGGTGTCTTAATAGAATAAATTAATAATGTAGTAATAGTAGTACAATATTGTACAAATGTAGGTGTAATTTGTTTAATATTTTTTGTAATTCTGTTATTATTACTATTAAAAGAGATATCTAAAATTGTGTAGTCACTCAGTTTTTGATTCTGAAAACTTTTCCTAATAACATTTTGTAATTCCTTTTTCTTAAAGAGCACTTTTGTACTTTTCCAATAAAAAAAGGGCCAAAAATTAAAATAGGCTTAGGATTTTAAAATTGTGTACAGTTACTCAGTTTTTGACTCTGAACAACTTTTCTTAATAACATTTTGTCGTAACTTTAACAGAAAAGGCAATTTACTAGAACCAAAAATCAGATTTTTGAAAAGATCCAAGGCATAGTTAATTTTTCGAAACTAAAATTATGTCACAATTAGTTTCAAACCAAGCAGGGCTGGACCCCAGAAGCTCAAATTTCAACTAGAATTTTTTTTGTCATTTACAAGAGTCGTCCAAACAATCCGGGGACACACTGTATATATATATATATTTACATTGAATTTATAATTGTTACAACGTATGGATACGTATATGTATTTGAACGCCTGCCCGATTTATTATATAATTGTGTTTGTATTTGCACTATAGTACATATCCACCATTTAACAATAAAGCTGTGATATTTTCATTGGTGGTTGGTTTGATTATTTTTCTTTGTTCTGCTGGAAATTGTCCTTACCTTGTGTACGGTCCGGCACAAAGATTAGATCTGAGTCGAGGACCTGGCGCCCTCTCCTATTTTTTTTTATTATTATCTTTCAGCATAGATGGAACCCTGCGACTCTCGCGGCGAGCTAGCTCAACTAGGCCGATAATTACTAAGACGCAGTTTTTGTTAATAAACGCAGGCGACGATAATTACCAGCCGGCAAAATAACAAATACAACTTTCGCCAAAAGATAAGGCCGACCGTTTATCCCCTCTTTACATCAAATATCTAATTTGGATCAAAAATGTATGTCACATCAGGCTGTTTGCCCACCTCTTAGTAAACTATATACAGGATCTCTAATGCAACTTACAGTGGCTTTATACAAGACAGTGTGGCCATAGGGATGTCTTCGCCGCTATTGGTCGACGCGAATATCCGCCATTAACAGGCAAAATATTTAGTTACTTCTAAGTTGTTCTCAAAGAGGTTGGTAGAACCTGTTCATTTGGTTATGGAAGAAAATAAAACCTTTCAAATCTGACAATTGTAAATTGTCAGTGTCAAATAATTCATTAGCGTCGCAAGCGGGTGAAATTTTATCATCTATTGCCCTGAAAAACTAATATTCTGCACAGTATTTAAATGTGACAATTTAGAATTGTGCTATTGTTGTACCTAATAGCACAAGATGCGTTCGACTTGGAATGTATGATAAAGAGATTACATCGGTGCTACGATGAATGGGGCTTTAGCATAAGTTTAGATAAAACGGAGTATCTATTTAGTAATCAACTCGGAAGCACAATATGAAGTCTTAATAAATGAAGATGTCGCAGTAAGACAAGTAGAAAGGTTTAAATACCTCGGTGCTACAATACAATCGATGAAAAATGATTGGGAACAGAAGAGATCGAAACTCGAATAGTACAAAGAAGATAATTGGATGCTTGAAATCAATTTGATGGGACAATACTATCTCTAACAAAAACAAAAATGCTATGTTATGGCACTGAGGTATGGACTGTAACAGCGGAAATGAAACGAAGACTAGACACAGTTCAAATGGACGAAAAAACGGAAAGGTATCGAGACGAGATAGAGTGACGAACGAGGAAATAAGACGCAGAATGGAGGCACCAGAATGAGTTGTGGACAGAACTGAACAGAAAGCGTTAAACTGGTTTGGTCATCTGATGAGAATGGAGAAGACGAGGTGGCCTATGAAGATCTTTAAATGGTCGCCGCCGGGTAAGAAAAGAAGAGATAGACCACACAAACCGTGGAATGAGGGTATTCGGAGAGCCATGGAGGAGAGGAACCTGGAAGAAGACCAAGCACAGGACAGGGAGGTTTGGAGACGGGGAACAGGAAGACGGCATTTAGCTGTATTGTAAACTACCATAACTGAAACCGGTTGTAAACTTCATGCAACACCTTAAAACACCACGAACGAACGCCAATGAAAAATGTCAAACGTTTAAACATAACACTGCACATGCAGCTAACATCAACTAGTTAAAATAACTAGCGCCAAAATAATGACACTCAAAATCGTTCGATTATTTCTAAAGGCACTGTATATCTCTACGCTCAAATTTGCCTGAAAATGGCCGCCAACAATCGTATGGCCACACTGTCTTGTATATAGTCACTGTAATGCAACTGAGATGCG
The DNA here is from genome assembly GCA_940337035.1 of Agriotes lineatus. NCBI lineage: Eukaryota > Metazoa > Arthropoda > Insecta > Coleoptera > Elateridae > Agriotes > Agriotes lineatus. The sequence goes on from CALNHX010006695.1 coordinate 80,887, forward strand.
AGCGAATATGTCAAGATAACTCTGTTGTAATCTTTACAACTTTGTAGCCGGTTCTGGCTAGTTTAATTTAATTTAAATGACCCGTGTGGGGTATTCTATATACCTCAGAGTAGTTTTTTTGCTGTAACTGTTTACCACATTTTTTAACAATCTTCAGATATTAGCTATTTCTCGAGATATAGGGTATCTTAATAATTATCAAATTCGATTTTTTAAAACAATTATCTAACTATTTTATCAATTAATTTTTGTGTGGGGTATGTGAAATACCTCGCACGGGCCCCAGCGTAATAATTTTTTGCATTGTATTTCGTATTCATATTTCGTCCGTTTATCATAAAATGGCCACTACGTATTTTTATGGAGATTTTGGACATGGCTGCCCTCAATGCATATATAATTTGGATGGCGCAGAATCCAAAATGGAAAAAAATGGTAGAAGTCGTAAGAAATGTATTCTTAGTAAATTGTCGTCTGATTTAGTTGAGCCGAACGTTATAGGACGGAAAAATGCCAGTATTAATTATCATCAATATGTAAAAGGAGCTCTTGAAATGTTTTCAACAAAAAACAATGAAGCAAATGCCGCCAGTCGAAGGTGCAACCAAGAGTTCGTGACAGAAAAATAAAATTTTCATGTGTAAGTTGTTCTAAAATCAGTATGCGCAATACACATAACAACAGAAACTATATCATATTGTTCAAACTGCAAACCCAGAGACAATAAAGAACAATGATAAACAAATATTTCGTAATTTTTTTTATAATTTTTGAATACCTATTTTACCTTAGTTTTACTTTGTATTTTGAATAACATTTTTTGTTATAAGCTCCAAATGTCGTTTATAATAGAAAGAAATTAATAACAAAGCCCAAATTGGTTATAGATATGAAAAACTATTGAGGTATCCCGAATACCCTGCATGGGCTCTAATGAAAGTTTTAGAGCACGGGTACGGGAGGGTTAATGTGTGCTACAATTGCCAGTCCGATACTGGCTCCGGGCAGCTCAGAATGCCAAGGCACCATTAATATGCTCAAGTTTAGTAACTCAAGGAAGTACACAGAATATATTTATAAGCGTATAATTCGTCTAACTAGTATTACATAGAATTAAATTGTATTCATCAAGGTAAAATAAAAATGTAACAATGTTTATAAACAACTAAATCAGGAACTCTTCGGTCTCGCATCTCGGCAAGCGGATTCCAGGCGATGTCAGTTACTTCTGGGATAGCCTCAGTATGGAATAGTTCTAATGTCACGTGGGCTGCTCGTCTGACCTACTAATAGAAATGACAGTCTGTTAACGATGCCCGCCCATAATGGCGTTGGTGTAAAAATGAAATCTGGCTTTTATCTTTTAAACGAGCAAAGTGCGGGCAGAATTACATTTAATAACATTCATACCTGGTGCTGCTTATGTTATCGTGTTCCGCAGGTGTTCAGAACGTGTCGGAATTGCGAGCGGCCGGGCCGAGATTATGTTGTTTACTTATTGCGGAAACTTTGGAAGTCCAGGTAAGCGATTTATGATTGAATAATAGCTGGCCCTCGCTGGCGACGGTCCCCGTCGAAAAGCTCAAAATTGAACGTGCGTAATTGCGAGCGCTAGACTCTGGCGATACAGGCTGGATTTTCTAGTGTTTGTTTTCAGCTTTATTCGTGTTAAGCCGTTCAGGGCGCAATTAATGGTTTTAATTCCGCCTGTTTTGTTGGCTTAGTGCGGGGAAATTAGTTTATGGACGCGATCGTCACCGACAAGCCTGGTTTAGCCCTAGGTGTAGTTTTATGGACGGGATAGTCACCGATGAGCCTGGTTTGGCCCTCCTGGTGACTGGGGGTAGTTTTATGGACGGAATAGTCACCGACAAGCCTGGTTTAGCCCTCCTGGTAACTAGGGGAAGTTTTATGGACGGGATAGCCACCGACGAGCTTGGTTTAGCTCTCCTGGTAACTACGGGTAGTTTTATGGACGGGATAGCCACCGACAAGGCTGGTTTAGCCCTCAAGTAACTAGGTACTGGACCACTGGCAGGAACCCCTTTCAAAGAGTCTATTGACCCTCTTGGGTGGACTTAGGCTGGGAGGAAGGTTCACGAAAATTCTCTCTTACGACGGCTTCGATTTCTCTTTATATACCCTGGGCTGGCGTAGAGTAGGGGATCCTTCCTTTAGATGCGCGGCGGTGTACTTTCCGCGATGACGTCGTTTATCGCTGTCCGCGCGGCACAAAAATGCAGCGCTCCGATTCCTAACGTGCTTTACGCCATGGGAGAACGCGGGAATTAATTTTTAATTCCAAAATCGCGTTCGAGCTGAACGAAACGTTACAACTTATACCGAGGCTTTTGATTAGAGTTTCTGAACATTGAACTGTATTGAGGAGTTAGCCCGATACCATATCGACTGATGGTCTGATATTTTCAAAGGAACGTCTTGTATAGTGTTTCGATCGCTTTATATATTTAGTGGCTGTACACCAATCTACGCCTTAAACAAACTTAAGGTTTAACGTATGTGGATTCATGCTGACTATCTGTAAATATTCTCGAACTGCCGCCGTCTATTTTTCAAACGAAACCCTGGAGAAACTGCCCAATTTGCTTCCGTTTTCGAACTAGGAGCTTATTGCACCTGCGAGCCAGTTTTTATCCCTTAGGTTGGCGGAGAGCGATTCAGGACGTTTGGTCAAGATTTTGTGGGATGCTTGCGCTCTGTAACTTCTTTTGGCATTTGTAAAGCAAAGTGTAGTTCCGCCTGTTTTGCAGCTAAGTAAACAGTTTCAAAGATCCAGAAGTAACGTAAGTTGAGAACCAAACACATTTCTGATCGCCAGGAAATTTTCTTCGGTGCGAGCTTCACAGTGGCGGCCTAAACAATAACAAAAGTATTTGTTTTCGTACCGTCTGATTTGTTTTTTTTTTTGCAAGGAAACGCCTATTTTTCCACTTCAAGATCTTTGCATCTCACTAGGTAGGGGTGTTGACCTTTTAAGCCCGTTGCAGATAGTAAACTAGTTTTAATGTGTAGCCATAGTTTGTGTGAAATTTTTCTCACACATTTCAAGTACCCACGTTTAGAAACCGTTTTCTTTCGTTGCTACTCTTTTTATTAACATTCTCATTGCTGAGGCATTCTCCCTTCCTCGAAGATGTCTAGGCATTAAGACTGTCAACGTTGAATTGAGGAATTTAGCTTCCTAAAGTGTGCAGTTGTTATTCTACAAACTACAATTTTTATGGATATGGATGAGCAGGACTAATGCCCCATCTCCATCAAGGAATAGTATTTAATTATTACCTACGTATCACACCAGATCATAAAATTAATTAAAATTATGCAAAAATGACGTTATTGTTTCTTGCAGAATACTTATGTGATATATACTTGTATTATCGAATTATTTACTTCTACTAATAAATTCAGTTTAGTTATATTAATGTAGATTTATAAACATTAACTAAAATTTTAAGAAATTACGCATTACCTAACGCGTAATAATAAGAGCTGTGTGAAAAACTAGACAACACTTCTTTCTACAGATTTTTTTGCAGTAGACTAGGTGGAGCCAGCTCTATCACTACATTATTTAGGTGTTATATATAATTTACATATTGGTGGTTAATAATTATGAATCGATGAGGAAAACAAGTAAGTACTCTGGTTCCTTTATAATAAATATACTCTGCTGGTTTCCACTGCCGATGCCGGCGCTAAAGCAAGTAGAATTACAATGAGAAAATTAATTGCAATCTTGATATATTCGGTTATGTTAATTTTACAATATTTTTGTAAAGCAGAAAATGCAGAAAATTTGCAAAATGTAATACAACACTCATTTAAATTGTCTTACTGTGTGTGCTTAATAGTTGATAATTATACACTTCCCAAAGCATTGGAAGAAGGTTTAATGATAACTGGAGTTCCATTAATTTCATTATTGCTCGATGAAAACTTCAATATGACGGAATGGGCAATGGAACAATGCAATGGATACATAGTAGCAAGTACAAATGTATTTTTTTTGGAGAATATATTTGGACGAAAGAGTAAAATTGAATTTAAACCGCACAAAAGGGTTATTGTAGTTTTCAACGCCAAAGAGGACGCTGATCAATCAAGTTTCTCATAC
>CALNHX010006696.1:0-85018 GCA_940337035.1 Agriotes lineatus
TAATTTGATGACTAAAAATGGTAGAAAGTAGAGATGGGCGCGTGAGTGATTTTTCGCTCACGTCACGCACGGTTCACGCTGGCTTTAAACAGTCACGTTCACGCACGTTCACTCACGTTCACGGCGTGACACGCCACTCACGACGTGACACGCAGCTTTTATTTCAAAATTTAAATTCAGATAGAACAGAATGTTCAAATTTAAAACCAATGAAAAACCCTAAAGAGAACTAAAAATATGTTTTGCACCTGACATAATTTACGTGATATGTTGCAATCAGAATAGTTGACGTAAAAAGAAAAAAATGAAAATTGACTACAATAACTTCGGCAAGGGATAAATACTGATTTCTCACAAATATATTTCTTGCAGCTGTCTTCAAAGACATTACTTTTAATACTAAAAGCTGTCATTGGAATTGACGTTTCCCTTATTGGTATGAGTACAGAAGGTATATGTTGCTAGGCAACATTTTTAATTCGTAGGTTTGAAAGTACTTTTACGTACAAGGATCAACATTTTCAGCGTTAAGGGGAGTATACAAAAAAAACATTACTTTTATTAAAATAATTAGTTCATCTACACAAGTACACAATGAATTGATTTAAAAATAAAACGTAATCAACATTTTCAGTGTTAAGTCGAGTATACAAAACAAAACATTAGGTACTTTTCTAAAAATAGGTTCATCTACACATCTACAGAATACATTTTTGGTTTAATAATAAAACGTAATTAACATTTTCAGCGTTAGCCGAGTATAAAAAACAAACCATTACTTTTATTATAATAATAAGTTCATCTACACATCTAAACATTAAAATGTTGATTTAAAAATAATATGTAATCAACATTTTCAGCGTTAAGTCGAATTCTGCGCTCTTCTAAAATTCGCCCAGCTGTAGAAAATACTCTTTCGCTTGTAGCGGAACTTGCCGGTATGTTTAAAATTTCTCAAGTTTTTTTAACAGTGGCGTATTTACACTGTTTTTCCAAAATCCTAAAATGTCATCTACATTTCCAAATTTTAATTTAACATACTAATTTAGTTTTGCTTAAACATCATCCTAATTACATGTGTCATCGTCAGAGCTATCTCTAAGTGTAGAAAGATAAGAATCTGATGCTGATGTACCAGTTTTGAGTTGTTTGCTATGAATTTCATCATTATCATCTATAGTTTTATTTGCATTATAATCTTCTCTTTTATGTGAAGGTATGAACTTTAAGGATTTATAATTAGGGTCCAAAAATAAAGCCACATAATGTAACTTGTTTGGCACAATTTGTGATTTAATGAATTTAAAAGTTGCTGCACCCTGCAGTTTTTTATTCGTTACTAAATATTTAACGTGAAACGTGAATCACGCCTTGGAAATTTTCACTCACGTTCACGCACGTTCACGTCACGATTTTCAAATATTAGTCACGTTCACGACGTGACACGCCGTGACACGCCGTGACACGACTGTTTTCACGTCACGCGCCCATCCCTACTCGCCCTACATATGGTTCATACTCATCCAATGCCGACTGGCGAAACTTGAGAAATTGTGCACAGCATTATTTTAATTAAGTTGGAAGGGTCAGAGGTTGTACAGTGATAACATCATCTGCTCATAGGAATGGGAAAAACTTGGTTTTAGGTTTCACCTTTACGTACAACTGTCACCTCTTTGTCTTCATTTTACTCACAATGCCTACATTATTCAATAACGTTGAGTTGTGTCATCTCTGGCTCATTAGACAACAAAGATCAGCCAATTAATGCTTACAAAAATGCCGACTGATTAGAACTTTATAATAAGTTACATTTAATTGTCTGAAAAGACACACTTAAAAATGTGACCTCTTATACTATATAGTATTTTATGGTAACATTTTCTAATCATTCTAAAACAGTTCTCTATCTTCAGTTAGGTATAATTCCAAAAATAGCGTTCCACAATGTGATAACAAAATTTCTCCTAAAATATATATAACATCTATAATTAAAACGCTTTAAAGCTGATTTAAATACCTAATTACACATTTTTGCTTATAGCAGTCAAAACGTAATTATTCTCAACGTGGCTGTTCAATATCAGGTGGTGTAGAACGGAGAAGCATAAGAAAATTCTCGAAATGAAATCAGTTTCTACACTCCCTTCGCGAATAATTATATTAAATGACGTGCCGAATGCTATTAAACCATTCAGAGATTCTGTGCATCCGGCGTTAGATAAGCGACACAATTATTTTACTGCAAAAATGCTTGCTGTATTACTTTTCCGAAGCTGAAAATAATTACTGGATTTCAGGTGGAATTAGTGAAACAGACTGAAGAAGGCGACGTCAGCAATTATCAGGCGAACGGAGAATTCGACTTGGTTAGCTTTTCAGCGGTGAAACACGTAGAATTCTATTCCTGTTGTCCAGAACCGTACCCCGACATAACTTACACCATAAAACTGCGTCGACGACCATTATTTTACGTCTTCAACCTTATCCTCCCATGCATCTTGATCAATGGCATAGGTAACGGATAATAAATTAGCTACTTATACGCAATATTACACCTAATAACTTGCTTTCAGCTCTGCTAGTTTTCTACGTGCCCTCCGAATCGGGGGAAAAAGTCACTCTGGGGATCAGCGCCCTCCTGTCGATGACGGTTTTTCTCATGACGATCCGGGAGACGCTGCCGCCCACCGAGAAGACGCCCCTCATTAGTAAGTTAACTTGGTGATAACTCTACCGCAAACTGATGTTAATTTCGAAATTGTATTAGCAATTTGATTATGTTACGGACATGACTGGTGACTCGAGAAAACGGTTAGGTGCCTAACTGCGAAGCACGGCGAGGTGAATGCGAAATGACTTTTTCTAAACAATGTCGGGGCCAGATACGAGTCGAGCTTGATTTGTGGTGTTGATACAGGCAAAATAAATTTAAACATTTCAAGAGCAAAAGCTACATAAACAGCGGGCGCTATTGAAAACTGTTTGTGTATTTATGATACCGCCGCTTCGTTTTATACCGTGAATATTCCTTTGCAGCAACTAACGCGGACTTGCATTTAAAATTCAGATATTACAATGAAAATGTGAGAGCTTTTTGCTAACGCTTTCATCTAGGATGTGAAATGAACCACGTTCTTAGCAAAGCTTCCGCAAAAATCTAAAGCGAATGCCTCTTCGTATTCTTCCAGCAGTTCTATTTATGAAATACAAGCTATTTCACATTTACAATATATTCAGCTTACGTGTGGTTTAATTCAATGCCATTCATTCTAGGTTGAATACAAATAGGGGTTGTTACTTTGTACTATAATATAATTTCTAACGGAATCTTTTCCAGAAACAAAATGAAAGTGAATTCTAAAGCATACATTGACATTGAATATTCAATACAGTATGATTGATAAATCAGGGAGCTCACTGATACTTTCAATGCTAACGATTAATCATATGATAAGACGAGGAAACTCAGTTGAGCATCTAGTAAATGTTTAAAAGAAGTATGGTATTTATATTATACCATAAAAAATCACGCAATAGTACAGAAACAAGCACAGAAAAACAAGACAAAATAGAGTACATACAAATAATAAACTAAATTAAAATTGCAGTAAGAGCTACAAAAAGGCAAATCTGGAAAATTAAAGAAGTGAACTAAATGAGTACTTAGAAAAAACAACAGAAAATGTTGGAACAGTGAAAAACAAAAGGGGAAGAAAAATGAAAAAATTAAGAGAAATGAAAAATAAAGAAGGCGTTAGAACAATAAACAATTGAGAAGTCTTAGGTATCTGGTAAGACCATTATAAAGAAACATTTTAAAAGTATGTAACGGCTATTTTGTGATAGTAAACTTTATATGCCTTACAGGAGAATCTCTAAAAACTAAGCGTAATAAACACCAAAGCCTCGACCGTTTAGCAATTATTTTGCAAAAATAGTATTTTTGCACTTAAATGTTTACCTTTGTTATATTTCAATTCTTTTTTTTACCATAAAAACGAAATAAGTTGCCAACCTCGTTCAAATCCCCTAACAGACAGACCAGAAGAAACAGAGAAGTTCAAAATATATTTGTTGACTACATTATAAAGCGCAAAATTTCTATTATCTAGATTCCAACGTAACAAAGAACTGAAGAAGTGGGATATGAAGAAGTAGCCGAACATATAATAGAAATAGCAGAGAAGAAGTACAAGAAGCCATAAAAAACACTAAAATTTAGAACTCGGGGAAAAGAGGATCAAATATAACAAAATATAATTAAGTATCTGGGAGAATATGGGAAAATATAGATACACAAAATATGTAATAAAAAATGGACGCAAGAAAAAATACCAAAAGACTGGGAATACAATGTAATACTGTCAATATATGAGAAAGGAGATCATATGCAGTGGCAGAATTATAGAGCAATCTGCCTGTTGTCAGTAGATATAAAGTCTACATGAAAATTGTGGGGACAAGATTAGGAAATAAGTAGGGAAAAATAGATAATAAACAAGCAGCATTTAGAACGATAACTTGTAAGAAATCTAATGGAAATCTTTGGAGAATTACCGGTGGTGAACAACTACATCTAACTTTTATAGATCTAAAGGCAGTGTTTGATACCATAGAAAATGGTGGTGCCGATTAGAATGAGAAGTAGATGGAAAAACTATAAATGTAATAAAAATATATACAAAAATATTAGAGCCAAATATAAGTAGATGGGCGGAACTCAAATACATTCAAGATAAAAAGGGGTAAAAAATAGAGGGTCAGCCTGAGCCGATTCATTTTCATTACAGTCACGGATAGATTCATCAAAAACGCAAAAAATTAAACAGAACAAATCACCATCAAGGGATACAAATCACACCCCTACGTAATTAAATAATTTACTGTGTTATGTTACGTATGATCATTTGGAAAATTTACTACCAAATGATGGAAAATTCTACTTGGACATTGCAAAAAGGAGATAAAAAGCAACCAAAATTTAGCGCTTTATAGATAACATAACTTTGAAAAAAACATGAGCCAGAAGTGACCGCTATGGAGATGAAATAGCAGGATAAACAAAATACGATAGAGGAATAAACATAGAAATGCGAGATCTGATCTAAAGAGAACCCATTCTGAGGAATTTATAAAACAAACAATTAAACTGGTACGGATATATAACGAGAAAGATAAAAAATAAAAGTGACGAAGGCGGGGACAATAAGAAACAAAAAAGGGAAAAACCAAGATCCTGGATAAAAAGAATGTTTGTTCATTTCTTTTGCATTTAACAGCTAGTGCTTTCTACTGAAAGCAAAACCCATCGAAAGGATTGCGATAACTGGATTGGCAGAACCACTCGAAAAACTGTTCGAAGTGACATCGAACGCAAACTTAATAGTTTGTGCTAGCAACTAATTAGAATCTAAAACTGGTGTTGCCATAAGGTATGCATAATTTCTCTATCCACCGAATAGGAGATCTTAGAATTCTATGAGAAAATGAAGATGGCAATAGACGAACTACCCAATAGAGAGTCGTTTCTAGTATTGGTGCGAAAGTAAGTGCTACAACAGATGATCATCGTTCAAAATCAGTAAATGGTAAATATGAGGTTGGAAGTAGAAACACATGGGGTGATATGTTCCTATAATTCCGCGCGGAGAACAATCTATTTATAACAAAATCGAACTTAAACGCGTAAACTGCCTCTTTCTACACTTGGCTGTCACCGGACGGACAACATCGTAACCGAATAGATAAGATCATGATAAAGTCTCAACGAAGGACAGAGATATTAAGATATTCCCTGGCATTGACTGCGTCTCATATCACAACGCCCTCGTGACTGAAGTTTCCCTTGAGCTACAAAAACCTTCTCAATAGTGCGAAACATCTGGCAAAGAGTATTTGAGAACCGAGAAGAGATTTGTTAATGAAGCACCAAAAGCTATTTCGAAGGTGATTCAACAGAACGGAACTGCAGAAGGAGACCATGGAAATCACAAGAGACTTGACAATTCGTTACTGAAGGCCGGGACCTAAAAGCAAGAGGTTTGTGTACGAAAGAAACATTAGATAATTGTAATCAATTAAAAACAAATATAAAAGTATCAACTAGAAGAGATAAAGGGGTAAAGATCTGTTGCAGAAGATCAAGTTCCTGATTGGAAACTTTCAGCCACCTTCATTGCCTGTTGAAGAGGAACAGGAGAGAACGTTAACTGATAAGGCATAAATATTAGATAGATGGCGACAGTATTGCCAAAACGGTATGCCAACAGAGTAAAGTTTCGAACCTTTAAAACCAATGGCAACTTTGGACATCTACGCCCTTTTTATTGTACGAAAAAGTAAAATTAGCTATTGACAAACTGAAGGACGACAAACAGCTGGTACTGATGGCATTGTCACTGAGGTGCTGCTACTGTTGATAACGATTAGTTGAGAAGTTTAGCACATCAAACAGTACGAAAAATGGCACAAGAATTGGGTATTGCTGCTGCAACCACTTTTAATCATTTATTAGAGTAGATCCAATTGTGTATGCCACTTAATATTTGCTTGGAAATGCTTAACATTCGTAAAACCACTTTTCTAACTCGTTACGTATACTATTTTATCGCATTTCATGTAGAAATGTGAAATATTAGATTTTATATACAAAAGTGACATTAAATCTCAAAACATAACTAAGCTGAACAGAACTCGTTTTTATGTACTAAAGCACAATAAGTAGCTTCAGTTGATGTTATGCATTTGGCGGTACTGAAGTGTATGGTACTGGCACTGTAAGTTTATGTCATATTCGAGGTTAGCAGGTTAGGTTTTGCCTCAGTCTGTGTCAAAACTATCGCAAAACCTAAGCTGCTAACATCGAATTTGACATAGACTTACAGTGCCACCAACATTTCAGTACCAAACGTGAAACGAACCGTCGTTCCTATGCTGTAATGGTTGCTATGGTGCAATGTACTACATTACTAAACGATTTTACATGTCGAAATGTAGTACACTGCCATATAAAATGCGATAGTAGTATAATACGCAACTTTAGAAAGTGAAAAGTGATGTTTCACTGAGCAAGTATGGCTGATTTGACTATGAGCATTAGCGACTACTTAAACGGCCATACGTGTTCAGTAAAACCAATTTTCTAACGTGTTGCGTATACTACTTTATCGCATTTCATAAGAAATGTAAAATATATAGGTATTTTTACATAAAAGTGACATTAAATGTCAAAACCTAACCAAGCTTAGTAGAACTTTTTTCTGTGTACTAAAGCACAATAAGCAGCTCGAGTTGATGTTATGTGTTTGGAAGTACTGAAGTATATAGTTGGTGAGGTTAGCAGGTTAGGTTTTGCGTCAGTCTGTGTCAAAACTGACGCAAAACCTAACTGGCTAACCTCGAATTTGACATAGACTTGCAGTGCCACCAACAATACACTTCAGTACTGCCAAACGTAAAACAAATCGTTGTTGCTATGCAGAAAAGTATTGCTATCGCATAAAAGTACCGCATTTCTAAACGATTTTTAATGTAGAAATGCAGTACATTACCAAATGAAATACGATAATAGTTATTTACTATACAAGTGGGATAACAGCATCATTAATATACCTGTGTGTAAGCACACAAGTATATTAATGATGCATTATCACACATGTATTGTACAAAATTTTATCTACGACTGCCTAAAATTGAGAAAAGTGCATTAAGAGATCTGTCATTTTCAAAAATATTTTAGTAGCCAAATGTCATTATGTCATTCATTTGACACTATTTCAGTTACGTAATGAAGTCATTACACAACTCAGTTGCGTAATGAAACCATTACATAACTGAGTGGTGTAATGAGCTTCATTACCTAACTGAAATAGTGTCAAATGAGTGACGTAATGCGTTACTTATCCCACTGTAGATAAAGGAATTTTACCGTACAGATACAGTTATGACTTAGTTACCAGCCTAGTTTTGTATATGTAAACAAAGGCTTAATATCCTGAAACAACTTTGCATAACAAACTATACGTCAAAAATGAATAATAACCACACAAAAAAGTAAAGCATTTAATAGCATAAAGTGATTGTAACTGGAATGAATTTCTATGAAGTTAAGCTAAGTTCCAAGTGAAGGAAACGTAGTCTGCTGAGGTTGCTTCTGGTTAATCTGTAGCTGCATTTGAACATTGGTAGGCATTCCAGGTGAATTAAATGTGGTAAAATAATGTATTATGTGAGTCTGAATGTTCGTGTTTGAGCACTGGCTGATGGAATGAGTGAGTATGATCCTCTGATTACTTTCAGAAAACATAATTTCGTTTAAAATCTGTAAAAATTGTATTTTAGTGGTCAATTTCTGTTGAGCTGAAAGCGAACAATAACGATAGCAAAAATGATCTATCTTGTTGTTTTCCTGCCTTTAAGGATTTGTAGAAGAGATTCTTTAAATGCAACGGGGAACATTCCACTCCTTACATTATGAACATTTACTTGGCATTAAAACTATTCGAGAGATAGTGCGAAATACTTGCGCAGTAATATGGGTATGCCTGAAACCTATATTTATGATAGAAAAAACTGAAGAACACTGGTTACGCGCTGCTAATGAATTTGAAGAAAGAACTAATTTTCCACACTGTATAAGTATTGTTAATGGTAAAAATTAGAATGCGCAAACCTAACGGTAGAGGATCTCCATCTCTTAATTACAAATCCTTCTTCTCCGTGGTTCTCATGGCTTTAGTTGATGCAGATTACAGTTTTATTAGCATTGATGTAGGAGCATACGGTACATCTAGCGACTCTAATGTCTAAGCAGTCAAATTTATCTAAGAAACTAGAAAAAAATCAATTACATGTTCCACAGCTTATGTCATTACCTCAAGATGAAAACGATAAACTAATACAATTCGTGATTGTGGGAGCCGAAACTTTGGCCTAGCGGAACATGTCTTACGGCCATATCCACACCAAAATGTAAATACACACATCAAAATGGTCTAGCGGACAAAGCTAAAAATAAACATTGTTGCAACTAGTGGAAGTATTATGACACAACGATGAAACAAAACATAAAGTTGAATAATAATTTTTAATTTTAATAACAGAAATAAACAGAATTTACTGTAGTTTGCTTATACAGGGTGTGTAAAAAATAGAGCAAATGTTTAACTTGCAAGTAACAGTAGAATATGAACGAAAAAATGAAATATTTGCACATTTAATACAGTGTATGGCCACCTCGACTGTTAATCACAGCTCGGCACCTGTTGGGTAAACTTTTAATCAAATTTTTTATTTCATTTTGATCAATTTGTTGCCACTGGTCTTGTCAACAATTTGAGAGCTCTTCCCTTGTTTGAAACATTAAGCCTTGATTCAGGACATGTTTTCTCAGAATATCCCACACATGTTCTATGGGATTCAAGTAGGGGGATTACTCCGGCCACGGCGATACTACCATATTGTGCTCATGTCAAAACTTTCTAACTGTTTTCGCAACGTGTGGTCGAGCGTTGTCCTGCATCAGTAAAAATTGTTCCCTGATTTGTTCCCTGTGGTAGTTCAACAGGTTGTAGCATTGTGTCCCGATATGCTTTTGCCGTTAAAAAGCCTTCAACAAAAACCAGCTCAGTTCTACGGTCAATTCCAATTCCAGCCCCTTGGTATCGATCAACTTCCTGAACAGTTGCCAAAAGATTTCCATTTCCAGGTCTGTTCCACACCCTTAGTCTTCTAGAATCTATTTGGCTTCAAACCGAATCTGGATTCATCTGTGAACAGCTGGTTAGCCGTAAGATTTTGGTTACGAAGACATTGGATTCGAAGAAATCTATCCTGTATAGCATTCGTTTTCCTGATGGGACCACGATGTCTTTCTTTTACATCACCAGTTTCTTGATAACGCTGCCACAATGGTACTTTCACAAGAATTTACAGCAGCCGCCACATCTCGAATAGTCATACCTTCCCTGTATCATGCCCACAGCTCTTAACTGAATATCACGACCAGGATGCACTCTTTGCATCTTTATTGATTCTAAGACACTATAAAGCCCAACCTGTTTCTTAATTCAATACACATAAACTGAGTAATCTAAAGAGCAAAAACACCTTTTCGATTCAAATGTCATCAACTGAACACAACTATTTTACAAAAACAAAAAGAAACATCGCCAACTGGATCTAGAAATTGTCAGAATAAAGCTCTGTATGCTATAATCACAAAACATTTTGATTAACGATTGTAAACATAATTTTTACGTTTGTCTCCTAGACCATTTTGATGTCTGTATTTTCAAGCGCATATTTAATTATAGATTAACAACAGCAAGGAGAATGGTAGAATGTGCTTTTGGAATACTATGTATTAAATAGCGAATCTTTCATTGTGCTCTCTACGTTCATCTCGATTTCGGTTATATTACAGTAAAGATATGTTGTGTACTTCATAACTTTGTTAGGAAGAAGGATGGGATACGATTTCAAGATATTTTGCACGAATGCTCTCTTGATACTATAGAAGCAATTGGAACGAGAAATACCTACTGTTAAAGGGACAGTTATGAGAGAATATTGAAGCAACTATGTCATTTCTCTTCAGGGTTCCTTCCTTGGCAGTATGATATTGTTTGCAATATGGTAATGTAGGGTTGCAGTGGAGTTGCAATGCAAGTTAGAGTTCGTGCGACAAGATAATCTGTTCAAAGAATTAACTGCACAAATATTTCTATTAAATACATAAAAATGGAAACTTCCCGGTCAATAAAGTTTTTAAAATGCTTTAGGTACTAAAATATTATTACCTTTTTTAATTCTTTCTAACTTTTCCAATTGACCACAGTTTGATACAGTTGCTTGACACACTTCTATCCACAGCTTTTCTTTTACATTTTTGTCGCTATATTCAGGTATGTTTCTCTTGTACAGTATGGGTCCTTTTTCGCCTTCGATAGTTAATTTTTCGCTTTCAAAATAGTCGAAATCAAGAGCAATTTTCATATACAATACCGTGAGCGGTCGACGAATTGCCAAAAATTTTTGTCAAAGTGTATGAGTGTTTATTGCTTCGATATAAATTGGTCGAGTTCGACAGCACGAGAACAATTTTGAAGCAATAAACACGAATAAACACTTTGACAAAAATTCATGCAATTCGTCGGCTGCAAGCGGCATTTGAAGGACTATTCAACGAACAAAATTGTCATTTCTTAGTAATTAATCAATTTTATCACGTCCTCTTTGAAAATAAAAATCTGTTGACGTAAAATAAATTGTTTGTCAATTTTGACATTTCTAATATTATCTATAATATAATTTTCCTTAATGTGTGTTTGTCTGTGTGTCTGTGGCACAAAATAAAATCTCACGTTCCGGCTTCACAGATGTTTATATTTGTTTAGGTTTTGTTTTTCTTATCTTAGCGCTCGGATCGGAGCTTGACCTTTCGCGTATCCTATTTCACGTGCCGGCAGATTTAAGACTCGCAGCGCTTAGCGCGCGGTTTGCTTGTATTTGATTAATTTTACAGGAAGTTAAATAAATGTCACAGGAAGAGAAAAAAATTGTCATTAAAACTCCGCTAGCGGAATTGTTGCACAATTTTACGCTGATTGGTGGCAAATGACATAAATACTAAATTATGATTGGTGAATAGTTAGCTTGAAGGGGGTGAGTTGAATAGTCAATAAAAATTAGCAAGCTGACAAAAACAAAGCGGTTATTTGACAGTTCGTGCGCCCATGCTGTACTAATATGACGTGATCCATATCCTTGCGGCAATCGCGCCGCTCCAAAAGAGGTTGCGTTTTTAAAACCGCCCCGGTAAAATTGGCGCTAGTGAGCTCACACCCATTTAAATTAATGTGTTCTATCCAAGCGGTTAAAAAACAGCGTCGGCTGAGCGGCTGACAAACTGTTCGTACGCGCTAGCCGTAATCGGTTGTATGATTTCGAAAACAAGTTCATGACAATCTGTGAAGTAGTTTTTTGTTGATAGCTGATTGAATGAATCAAGGTGTCCCCTTTCTATACATGGATAAAGTTGAAATTCGTACCATAATTAAATACCTCGTAAAAAGGACTTTACTGTAAGCGCTATAAAAGCTAATATGGACGATGTGTTGGGGCAAGAGTTACTCCAAATAGTGAACAAGTGCTAAGTGGGATATAGTGTTTAAACGCGGACGCCAGAGCTGTGAAGATGATCCCCGCAATGAACTCCGTTGAACGCAGCTACTTCAGGAATCGTTAAAATAGTATATTGTTTATTAGCATTAAAAGTGGAACTTTGATAAGCAACTATGCTTACATTTGCTAGGCGAAGCACAGCGTAGCCGAGTCGAACTGTCACTTTTAATCCAAATAATACATACTATTTTTTTTCTGCAACCAAGAAATATACAAAATATTCACTTATAATACCATGAGTAGGCAAAGTTATGTCGACTATTTTTGCGGTGGTGTCACGAATGTCCATTGCGCTTTGGTATGATTAGGACGAGTGCGCTAGCACGAGTCCTAATCCCAAGCGCAATGGACATGAGTAGTGATACCACCGCAAAAATAATCTACTTAACTTTGACTAAGAATGGTATTCGAGGGACTATTTAATGAACCAAACTACTTTTTCAAATTAGTTTTCAGTAAATCTAGCAACAAACTACGCAATTTCTATAGTAACAGAACACTAATATTGACTTTTTCTAATAAAAATCACATTTGTTTAAAATAGTCACTTGAATACCTTCTAGGAAGATATATCCACTGATATTTTTTTGATTGGTCAAGAAACGTCAGAATTCTGGATTTGCATTGGTCATTTTTTGACAGATGACAGGTGAGTTGAATAGTCAAAATTATAAATGTTTGACAGATGCCCAATTTCAAATACTCATCAGTGACAACCAAGAACTAAAGCAAGTAGGAAAATTCAAATATCTAGGGACAACAATAACCAGAAATGGTATAGGCCAAGATGAAATAAAATCCAGGATCGAAAGTAGCCGGAAAATAATAGGAAGTCTGAACTCAATCTGGTGGGACCGACATATTTCAAACAAAGTTAAGAAACAAATTGGAAAAGCAATGGTGGAATCGGTTCTATGCTACGGCTGTGAGACATGGACCATCAAAAAAGAATTCCTATACAAGTTACAGGCAGTGGAAATGGACTACCTCCTGCCTCAGGATCTCAAGATTAGAACATGTCACAAATGAGGAAATTCGAAACAGAATGGAGGCCCAAGACAAAGTCACAGATAGAATCGATAGAAGGGGACTGAAGTGGTTTGGACATCTGTTAAGGATGGATGATCAGAGATGGCCGAAAAGAATCTTTAATTGGACACCTGCGGGGAAACGTAAACGAGGCAGACCACGAAGATATTGGAACAACCAAATTAGAGAAGCAATGACTACCTACGAACTAGAAGATGAAGATGCCCACGATCGGAAGCTATGGCGTTTGAGAACCGGAAAGCCGCGACCGGCGGTATAAACCCGGATATATATATATATGTATATATATATATATATATATATATATATATATATATATATATATATATAATGTTTGACTGCATCCGTAGTCGACCAAATAGAACTTACTTTTAGTTCATAGAAGTAATAGTTATTTACATTATACGTGCGGTAGGTTACATTTTACAGCGCCAGGTTTAAATTTTTGAAGTAGTCCGGTTAGCGTGGTGTTTCAATAAAACCGAACTTTGTAAAATGCGTACCGCAAGTAGTACTGTATTACAGTTTTGGCCGACTCGATAAATTTGAGATTTTGCTTTCGAATATCAAAACCACCGTTGTCATCAAGCAAACTGCCTTCAGTACATTTTGTAGTTGACGCTTTAAAACGTCAAAAATCAATCGTAAGTATCAATTTTCGTTATTTTTCCATAACTTAACTGAACGAAAAACTACGTAACTAGTGTTTTTGCCAATATCCTTTAGTACTACAAAGCTACCTTTTTGTTTAGAGGTCTCTGAGAGCTAACAATTTTCTAGTCATTTTACCGCACCGGAATGCGTAACTGGCAAACTGTAAAATCGTAGTTACGTGGGACGTCAGCTTTGTATGAATGTGTTATTTACATGCCAGGAGACCAAAATAGTATATTGTATGTTAAGAGTTCATTCTTGCCGCTTGCGCATGAATATTGCTGGTTGAGGCGAAGCCGAAACCAGCAATCATGCAAAAGCGGCAAGCGCACTTTTAGCTCGAAACATACATACTATTTTTTCGACAACTGAGCATATTATTAAAGAAAACAATCATATATCATTTTATTGCAAAAATTAATTGACAATCAAGTTAACATTACTCGCGTAGTCTATGACATGTGAGGCGATTATTTCAACAAATGACGAGCGTTGTCAAGGAAACATTCGGACGTGGCTACCTATTTTGTTCACGCGGAAACCCAAAGTGATGAAAACGCACGCTCAGCGGAAAATGTCAACTTTTTGTTGTCAAATCACAGTGAGAAAAATCTACTTTCGATGTCAGTCGTCGAAAAAGTACTTTTTTCCAATACCTACTTATAAAGCTGTATTTTATCTACGAAAATATTTATGGCAAAGTAACATTTTATTGATGAGGATGGATAAAGTGTTATCTTATTCACCAGTGAATAAAATAGTCAATAATTTATAGCAACTAATAAAAGACATATATGTTACTGTGGGAACTATTAATGAAGCAAATACCAGAATTTCAAAAATCATAAAAGAAACAATGGGAGTTGCAAAAGATAAAGGACTAAAACAAGAAAAACTTTTATCGAAAACCCAAGATATGCTGGAGAAACGAAGGAACTTAATAAAAAGTGGGAAAAGAAATTCTACTGAATATGTAGAACTAAACAAAACAGTTCAAAAGTCGGACATCACCTAATACCGCACACAACAAGTTAAGGAAATTATTAAAAATAACAGTAAATTCAACATCTTTAGGAGAAAGAACGCACTGAAGAAAGACATTTATAAAAAGACGAACATGAAAATATAATTACAGACAGGAATAAAATACTAAAAATTGTCGAACAGTTTTATGTCAAACTGTACAAAAAAACTAGTTCAAACCCAACAGACATCCAGAAAAACACACAGCAAAACAAAAGCTCGAATCATCAGCGTTAACTCGGAGAAATTGCCAGAAATAGTAGTAAGCGAAGAAACATAAATAGCATTGAAGGAGATGAAAAATAATAAACCTGGGGGAAAAGATGAAATATTACCTGAAATGATTAAAGAAAGTGATTCATCAACAAAACTAGCACTTCAAAAACTTTTTAACAACTGTTTCTCTCGAGGAGAAATACCAACAGCTTGGGAAAATTCCATCACAATACTTGACCCCACTGGCCTCGAAAACTACCGACCCATAAGTATCCTCTCCCAGATATTCAAATTTTTTATGAGGGTCATAACTAACAGGCTAGAGAGAACATTCGAACGATACCAACCAAAGTAACAAGCTGGATTTAGAAAAGATTACGGCATAACGGGACATCTAGACACTGTAGGACAACTTGTAGAGAAAAGCATAGAATATAACTCACAATTATGGTTAGCTTTTATAGACTTTAAAAAAGCATTCGATACTATAGACAAGGGAGCCATTGTTAGAGCAATGAGAAATGCCAGAATTGACCAAATATATACATATAGACCTAATAAAAATAAATATATAACAACGCAACGAAGAAAATAAAACTTCATGAAAAGTTGTTCACTCTGGTGCTGTAAGACATGCTCAGAAACCTCCAATGGGAAGAAAATGGTATCGTGATACAAGGCGAAACGAATATTTGCCGGCGATATTGTAATTTTCGCATATGATGAAATCCAGTTGAAAGAAATGCTTTCAGAATTAAAAGCACAAGCAAATAAAGTCGGACTCGAAATGAATACCTATAAAAAAAAATCATGACAAGCCAATTACCAACTACAAAAGCACTGTAAAGCTACGGTTTCCTAGGAATGCGGTGCCGTCATATAGCGGCCGTAAAATTTCGGCGCTGACGTCAGGTAGCGTTGGTAGAAAAAAGCGGTCGTTGTTGCGGTGGACATTGCTGTAAAGTTAGAACAACGCAGTGACGCCGCGACAGTCTTTCGAGAAGTGTTTAAGCTTTGGTTGTGCGCGCCGCATGTAAGAAACTTATGATAATACAAACACTGAATGATGAACTCAAATTATCTCTTTATTAACAAAATACACCTAGTATAAAAAAATACAAAAATAAGACACTCATTAATAGAAATACTATTAAAAAAAAGCGAAAGATATATGTGGAAAGAGATAATTTAATGAGAAATAGGATACAATGAGGCTGCCTACACTGTAGGAATTTTTAAAAGTCAAAATGTAAAATATTTGAAGGGCCGTACAAGAATTTGTGGCGCGCCGCATGCGGCCCGCGGGCCGCCTGTTGCTCATCCCTGATCTAGACCTAGCATTATTAGTATATTTGGAATATAAGGAGTAATCGGAAGACGAAAACCATAGTTTGTGCGTCGCCATCTACATTGCAATGAAGAAAGTTTCAGGCAATACTTACGCTTAACAGCAGAACTGTTTGGTTATGTACTGAATCACATAAGAGATTACTTAACTTCTAAACCATATAATAGACACAAAAAACCTATATGTCCAGAAGAAAAGTTATGTATACGTGTGATGTAAGTAGGTACACTGAATTACACACAATGTGATGTCTTTTTAGCTGTAATATACAGTGTCCGCCAAAAAGTCGGCATAATATGGGAAATTATTTTATTTTTTATTTAAAAAAAAACTTTTTACATCAATATTTTGTGCTTGTCTAAAAACCTATATCATATATACCTATCATATATACCTAATGATTTTTACTTGTTTAGAAAATGGAGTTTTTCGAAATTGTCAAAATCCAAAAAGTGCTATTTTTCTGAAATTAAGTAAGATTTCAATGAGATTTTTTTAGTGTGTTATTTTTAGCTAACTGAACAATCTCAAGGCCAGAAAACACCTATTTTTTGAAAATAATTTAAATATTATAAAACTACACTCGCCGCTATAAACTAGACACGCCGTCAAAAAACGTTGCCTGAACTGTTTCTACCGTACTGGCCCACCGCTTCAAATGAGACGGCACCGCTCTATTACGTTCGGTGTGCCCTACCGCTCTTTTGGAAAACACTTCGCTTATTATAGACGACACCGTTTTTCGTGACGTCACCCACCGTATTTTTACGGCCGTTAAATGACGGCACCGCTTCCTAGGAAACCCAAGCTTAACACTCACCAAAGAAGGTCGGGGCGAGGAAATAAAGAGAAGAGTAGGACTAAGCTGGGCAGCTTATGGAAAACTGAACTATGTCATGAAAATCAAATTACCTATATCATTGAAAACAAGAATTTACAACGAATGTATCCTTCCCGTAACAACATATGGATGCGAAATGTGGGTATTACATAAGAAAACGCTTAACAAACTACAAATACACCAACGATCTATAGAAAGAAGGGAAGTAGGTATTTCACTAAGAGACCACAAAACAAATCAGTGGATAAAACAAAGAGCCCACGTAACAGATATAGTTCAGTGAATATGCTCTTTGAAATGGCAATGGGGAGGCCACGTCGCCCGACATACTGATAAATGGAGCGGCAAAATAACAAGAATGCGGCCGTGGGAAGAAAAACGCAGTATAAGAAGACCACCAAAAGAATGGTATGATGACATCAAGCGCCATGCAGGGCTCAACTGGTATCAGAAATCCCAAGATAAAACTGTTTGGAAAAATATGAAAGAGGCCTATATCCAAAGGATGTAGAACGGCTAGAGAAGAAGAAGAAGAAGAAGAAGAGGAAGAAGTGAGAACTAGTACACAAACAAGTAATATGATTACCTATTTAAAATTATTTATTCAATTTTAAAACGTATTTATAAAATTAATTGTAGGTATTAGAAAAACATGTATATGCCACACGTAAATAATAGTAGTTTGTATCAAGGCACTGAAGTTTAGCTTTTTATCACGAATGTGGATTCAATTACCGAGGCCAGTAGGACCAAGGCAAATAAACCACATGAGGGATAAAAAGGAGCTTCAGTGCCGAGGAGTACATTTTATTTGCAGGTTATGTTAACGTCGGTTGACGTTCATCTGTCGCCTCGCCATTTACAAAAAAGTCGTAAAACAATGGATTACTTTACTGCCGATTTCTCGTATTTTAATGACGATTTTGGGGTACTTTAATGCCGATTTCAAATAATAGTAATTTATTATACAAGACGATAAAGTTAAATTTTATCCACGAGTGAATCGTTTAACGTTGAGACGGAGTCGAGACGTTAATGATACAAGAGTGGATAGAAATAACTTCATCGTCGTGTATAATACAAGATTTTTTTCTATAGCAAGAACTTTAACAAGTTTAAAAGAAAATAAGGACAGTCAATCACATTTCAAAATGTCAGTAGCTAGATGGGGTTGCTACGATAATACGAAGCTGTCATATTTAATTTAAACAAATGTTAGAAAATTAAATTACTTTATCTATCCTTAATGTTAAAGTGCTACTTTATCTACCCTTGCTGTTAAAGTAAAACTTGACCTTTTGTTTTGAGTTGATAAAAGCACACTTTAACTTGTGCTATAGAAAAAAGACATTTTATTCATTTGTAACTAGGGTGTCTTGATGTCCATTTGACGTATTTGTCGGTACTCTGAAAAGTTCTCGACCGTTGGGTACCATGTTTGCTGTCTTCAGAGTAAAAACTTATCCGTAAGGGCATTTGAGTTCAACATCTTGCACTGCTTAAAAAGGGTGCCAAGGATTTTAGGATTTTATGCGAACATTTGTAACTAAATGAATATGGAGTTTACCACTACACACCTGAAACAAACGATTCAGTGAAAATATCCTGGGTCATACAACAAACGCTCAATAGTATTGGAGATTGCTGGAAAACCCGAAAAACCGAAAAACTTGCTAAATTGCATTTCCAGTTGGTCCCCCGCCCACCGTATTCTCCGAATCTGGCTCTCAGCGACTACTTTTTGTTGCCAAACCTGAACACATTTCTGGCCGGTAAGAAATTTCAGTCAAATGATGAAGTGATTAACGAGGCGAGCCGTTATTTTGAAGGCCTCAATAAAGCGGTATATAAAAATGGCTTTAACGACCTTCAGTATCATTGGAATAAATGTATTAAGCTTGCGAGAGAGTATATTGAAAAATTGATTGTACCCTAAATTTGTGTTTTTGCTGCGTCGCGAGTCGCTTAGCGAACATTTCATACACTCCTTATACATTTTAATACAGTTCCTTTACATTCAATAATAAACAATACTGAGAAGACCATTTATCCATTATAGATCAGTCGCCAGTCACATGAATTCGGAAAAAAGTCCAAAAAATCATTTTATTCTATTTACCCCCACCTGAAAGCTCTCCGTTCGACGCCATCTTGAAAAGAAGACGCCAAAATTAGATTTGTCGGGAATAACATGTTAACCGTTATTTTTACAGCAAAGTAAGTTTTATCAATATTATTCACGATAAAATCCTCTATAAAAAGGTTCTAAGTATATTTCTCACAAAATGAAGGGCTTCTGAACTCTAGCCAGGAGGAAATTATGATTTCCACGATACTTTCATACAGTTATACTCGTTTCTAGACCACCTTGCGATAGAGTAAATCTAGTCTTTCTACATATCAGTTTTTCATAAGTTAGATAATATTGTAACCGATCAATTAAATCTCGATAATGCTTCTCCACCGAGTTGGATGGTATGAAAAGAAACGTTTTCTTCTATTCTATCGAAATATGTGGAGCACTTGTGTCAAAATCTATCATAAACAAGATGCATCATCGGTTTGGACGGATATCCGGATGACTTATATATGTTAAATGTAGCTACCAAAAGTACGAAATCAGCTGAGCGTTTTCGGCCAACAAAAAAATGGACAAATAAACTGTTCCATAATCAGATATCAGCAACTATGTCTTAAAAGAAATTCTTATTTTGAGCGATAAGAATAAATACCGGCTCATCTCTATGCTAATAGTATAATGTTTACCTATTTTCGTGAATTGAAACACATGACATAGTGCTACATATTACGGGAAACATTTAATGTCAACGGCGCTGTGTGATGTTACGAAGAAGTTTGTATAAACACCCTACCAAGAAATAAGCATGGTAGACTCTGAAGACATTTTTTACTACACACAGATCGTAAAAAGAGCCTGGTTTCCACATTGAAAATATTACAGAAGCAGAAGAAAATGGAGAGAAAGAAATTAACGAAGAGAGAAAAGAGAACGGAGAGGAACATGTGGAGAGGAAGAGGATGAGATGGGGACTTTTGAGACATTATTTGTAATGTTAAAATAAAGGTGTATGCAAAATTTCAGCTCACTTGGATTTTTTCGACAGGGGGATCCTAACATAACTGGACTATAAGTAAAGCTTTATTTATACTAAAAGAAAAAATAATAAAAGCATCTATTTGACTTTTTTGGTGTCGTCGATTTCCATGAAACCAAGTGTAAGTGTAAAAAATTGACTGGAATGTTCCTTGGCTTATTCTAAGACCAAAAATTCCGGTCAACATGGGTTCATAAGTTCTTCGTTTTCACAATTAGAGAGAAAAAGATCGTAATTTTTGTTAATTTTTAAAAATACTCTAGAATATTAATTACAAATTTGGCCTGTGTACATGCGGCAAAAGGAACATGTTTTTGTATCGTTAAACTATATTTCAATTCACCAGTCGCGGGCGTATACAAACTCTTTGCACGATTGAATAAGAAAAAGAAGTTGCCACGTGGACGCCACTGATTCTTTCCGTTTTAGTAAGTTATTTGAATTCCTTGATCTTTGTTAAATTGCGCCGATTTCTTTGTATAAATTAGAAACATTAAAGCAGGTACTACCAATTTTTTTGTTTACTATACCAGATGTCAGAGCTGAGAAAATTACTGTAAAAAAGTAATTAATTACCAATTACCGCCCAATATATTAATTAAATTATCAGAGATTTCAACTATTCGAATGCAATAGTAATTTAATTATCAATTACTTGGTATTTGTATTTGCACAACATAAATTACATTTTCAATTGCATTTATTAGATTGTTGTATATTTGTATTTTGTAATACCTTCATAGCACTTCTCGCGGGTTATAAATGGTCTGCGACACTGATAGGTAAAATATGCTAAGGATAATGAACAAATGAAAAATAGTAAGATAGCCCTGTACTGGTACATTGTTGAAAAGAAACAAATTGAAATTACTAATGATTTCTATGAACCAACATTATCTAATGAAGCTAGTTGTCGATTGTTTTGAAAACAATTAAATGATTATTTTTGACCGTATAGTATTCTGCAATCTATACATACATATATATATATATATATATATATATATATATATATATATATATATATATATATTTAACTTCTTACTCAATAATTATTATCAATCTACGCTGCTACATCTTGCACAACCTACACTACACAAGGCACAACACATACACCTTCCATCTACAGACAAACACCTTTGCACCAATTATTTTCCTCTTTGCTTGTGAGCCTGTTGATGAAATTACAACTGTTGCACAAAATCCGACTGGTCATAGAAAATCATAAATTACACTTACATTGATCCAGGAATGCCCTATTGCAATTTGCTTAATATGTAACTTGATAAGGCCTTAACTTATTTTTTGCGTTCTGAAGATTTAATACGCAATTAAGGTCAGTAATTTAGTAATTAAATTACTAAAACGTAATTTAATTACCGCAAGTAATTTCGATTACCACAAGTAATGCAAATACTTGCAAAGTAATTTAAATACTTTAGAGTATTAATTTAATTACTCAAAGGTAATTGAATATAGTAATTAGTTATTTCAAAAAGTAATTGTCAAGTACTTTATAACAAAAACCGCAATTACCAATTACAATTAACGTATTTTAAAAAGTAATTCAATTCCAAAGCAAATTAACAGAAGGGAATTTAATTAGAATTTAATTATCAAATAATTAATTGCTGCCCAGCTCTGCCAGGTGTTTTTGAGCGTGAACGTAATTCAATGAGACGAAGAGCTGAAGTGTGCAGCATTTCGGAAGGTGGTCATTTTCAACAGTTTCTTTGATTTACTTGTTTATTGAAAACGTTATTTTCTTTTTATTTAAATGTGTTGATGTTTCAATAATCATAAAATTTGGCAGCACCTGGTTCCATTTTTCTGATTTTTACAAACCATGCGCATTTAACAAAAAAAACACGGAGAGGCATTTTTTGTAGTTTTAATCAAAGAATTCAAAAAATATATATAAAAACTGAAAAAAAAACAATCATTGCCGTTAATACCACGTCTCTTTTTATTATTCAATCATGTAAACGGAACGCACGCCACTGGTAAATTGAAAAATGGTTTACTGAGACAAAAAGTTATCGTTAGCGTAGCTTGTATGCACACCATATTTAAAATTAATATTCCAACTTATTTCAAAAATTTACAAAATTAATTATTTTTTCTCTCAAATTCAACACTCTGTATTTCTAAAACGAAGTACTTTCCAAGGAAGATACCAATCAATTTTCTACACGTACTTAGGACACACCCTGTACAAAAATCTTGATGTTTCTCTTAAAACGGTAGGAGAAGTAAATCTCAATGTTAAAAATGCGTTTACTCGAGTTTGAATTATACTCTGTAAATTTTAGCAATTTCGCTAATACAAGAAGATTAACCGATGTGATCAGTAATTCGCAAATGAAACAAAGTATCTAATGTTTTATTCACTATTTGCGAAGAGAGAATAGCGCCGCACTGTGCCTTTGATCATTTTAGATACCCTTTCATAGAGCGTACAACTGATTTCCGAGTTAGACAAATCTCGAGATCGTCATTAAAATACGCGAAGTCTGTAGTGAAGTAATCCATTGTTTTACTTTTTGTAGGCGGTGGGGCGATAGGTAAACGTCAACTGACATTAACATCACTTACAAAAGTTGGTTAACATGTTGAATTATCACAATTTCTCGATTTCAAAAAAAAATAATATACTCCGAGGCACTGAAGTTTCCTTTTTATCCCTCATGTGGTTTATCCACATTCGTGATAAAAAGCTAAACTTCAGTGCCTTGGTATACAATAGCTATTTGTGCAACAAGTGCTAAAAGTGGATGTTTATGCACGAGACATGAAAATTGTGAAACGAAGGCGAAGTCTGAGTTTCATAACATGTCTCGTGCATAAACACTTTTAGCACGAGTTTGAACACACTATTTTTTTGACTGTTTCTGCAGCCGGTAGCTGTCAAAGTTAGTTATCAAAGGTAGTTATAATAGTACACATTTGACTTTATTCATTACATAATACTTTTATTATTTAAAAAACACTTTACCCCGAAGGAAAGACGTAACTAGAATAACCGTATAACCTCACTTCCAGTTCAAAATTCTAAATCCAACACCAGCTGTTGACTTTTAGCACATGTGCTAAAAGTAAACAGCTGATTTCACTTTTAACGCGCACTAGGGAGGGAAACAATATTGATATTTAGCAGTAATAGAAAAAATATTGTTTGCATTTCGTGGGCGAAATGAGTGTTCTTTGTCTCATTTTAATTATTTTTTTGCCTCAACCTGACTGTCTCGGCGAAGTGTCATTCTCACGCGCAGCACAAAACACTAATTTCGCGCACTTAATATAAAAATAACCATTGTATTTGCTTCATTAGTAATTTTTTAGAAGAAACAATCACGAAATATTTGAAGTTATCAGTTGAAGTTATTGTTAACTGTAATACATTCTTAGCGAACACTATAGGACCCTATAAATTCAAATTTTCTTTTGTTTTGGTTGGACTTTCGTATACATTTGATTCCAGAATTACACAGTATGTCCACGAATGGACGTCAGTATTAGTATGAATGATTTTTTGCGGGTGGCAAATACTGTTCAAATTTTATAGAACTTTGTTTTTCGATAGTAATTAACCTCAGATACTCGTATTATAGGCCAATTATATTGTAGGAAGAGGGTCACATGCGCCAATCAAAAGTTATATAGGAATTCTTACACTGAAAATAAATCCACGGTACTTTTCTTACCGCCACCTCATTGTGTCATTTAGAAAAATGTAAAATTTGATGTAAAACTTGACGTTTCTCTATAATGTATTTGTTGAATTCTCCAACGGGAGATGATTCGTACAAAACTCTTATGTAGCAAGATTTTTACTTTATTTTACGATAGGAAGTATTGGATTCATCCAAAAAATTCGAAATTGAGTTTTCAACAGATCTTCACGTTTGAGAGTCCCCAGAACCCAAAAACACGTTTTTGTTTATGTCTGTCTGTTTGTCTGTGAACAGAATATCTCAAAAACGAAAAGAGGTATGACATTGAAACTTCATGTATAAGTTTTGTGTACTATCTAGATGCGACAGCAAGCTTTTGAAGAAAATCGCACAACCGGAGGTATGGTGTTTGCTCTTGCCATTTGTCAGTTTTTTAAATTTTTTCAAAACAGCTCCAACAATTTTTTCAAACTTTACATTTTTATTATATTTTTAATGTCGATTGATGGGACATAGGTGATTTTCTAGTTGAATACATGTAAAGTGGGTTTCTTTTGTTTTTTTTTCGATTTTGTTATTAACTCCTATTTTAAATAGAACACCCAGTATATTACTACATTTTTGAATTGAGCCTAAAAGTTTAGGAAAAATTTGTCTCTTCAACTAACGCTCTATTTTGTACGGTTTCTGTAGAATTAGTAATTTTTGAAAATTTTTTGCACATGCTTAAAAATTAAAAATAAAATGTTTGCCTAATTATAAGATCACTGTAAAAGGAAGTTGTGTGCGTATATCACACCAGATTTTGTAAGCTGATTGCTAGAAGGCAATTCACCTCGATTAAATTCTTCTGTCCTCGTTTAATTGCTAAATGCTCATAAAATAAAAATCTTTCATACAAGAGTTGATCACTCACGATCTTACCGTTGAAAATATTTTGTTTAAGTATGTACTGTTGATTTGTAGGCTTTTCACTACATTTTGAGAACTTTATTTGTGAAACGGGGCACTGTTCTTAGGCTGCTTTGAAAAGGACTCGTTTTTGTAAAGGCATTTTAGTCTCTAATAGGGCTACATTTTTTATTAATGGTATATCTCCTCAGTATTACCTCCCATTTAATTAGTTCATAAAGCTCAAGAATAGGTGAGGCAAGAATTACAACCTTTTTTCAACATTAATTTTACTGAGCATACATGTAGTACATGAAATGCTAGACGTGTCACGTATTTTTACACTTGTTAAAGCACTGTAGAAAAATTACTTCATATGCAAAGGTATTGTTAAGAATCCCAAAAACGTGAAGTATGAATAGGCAATGAAGCAGAGCCTTTCTCCAGAAATCTTTAGCTTTTAAATTAAAATACAAAATATACATTTTCACTTAGAATTTCGAATTTAAACCAAACCAGTTGATTTTATCGGATGCGTTAAAAAAGCAGCTTGGTTCGAACTATTTTGCTGTGATACCCTCTTCAGCCTATAGTGACATTCTGAACGATGGTCTGTCAAGTTGCTGCGCTGGAGAATTTTTCATTCGTTTTCTTGCTATTTCTACTGGCAGCTCTTAAAACTATAATTGAAAATTATGTAATTACACAGACAGTGGATAACCAAATCATTTTACACATAAAAGTAAGTCGAAATACCTCTAACAAAATGGCATCATCTACATATAAAATATTAACATAGTTCAATACACGCAAAACGTATAAAACATCCAACATGCTCGTAAAATGCAATTTCCTGCAACCAGGAAGATGTCGAAAATATTCGTAGCTCCAACTGGGATTCAAGGCTTGATCGGAAATCCCAAACAGAGTATTAAACTTTGGGTAGAATGGGTTTAGGAAAACAGTTGTTTCCGTGCAGTAGCAAATGTGTTCGATAAACAAAACTTTACATATAAACGATTGTGGGAAAATAAATTAGCATTTAAAAGTTTCGGGAAATCAGATGGGTACAGAATTTAGTCTCTGATTTTTCGTTGTTTATATACTAAATAATACTGTGGCTAACAGGAAAGGCGAAAGACGTTATTAAATTGTCTTTGTCTAGTTTTCATTAGAAAAAGGTGGTAAGAATTGATTCCTAGCCAAATTTAGTAGAGCGAAAAAACATAAAAAAATAATTAATAAAATCATAGATGGCGAAAATAAAGAAGATGTTGAAGTATTAGCAGGAAAATTAAAAGAATTAAGTAAATTAATAAAAAATCTTCGCTATATTAACATACAAACCCGATTTGAATATCAAATAAAATTATAAAATGAAATTTTATGAAAATATGGCATTAGTCAAGTGATAAACTCTATTCACTATAGTGCCGGATTGTTAATGTCAAAATCCAATTATAAATAATCCTTTATATCATGGTTAATACATTTAAGTCAAGCTATGGGTAACGAGACACAATTAATAAGTTACTAATGTCAAAACTATAAATTATAGGTTATGGTTAAATCACAATATTTTTTATTTCGAACGGACTTAGTAAAAATAAATAAAAACTGCCAGGTAACAAAAACGCAAATTTTAAAAATTACGCTTTTGCGTTGTCCAACCTCATAGTAACAAAAATACCAATGGAAATTCAACAGTGCTACCATAAAACGTCATTTTTGGAAATCCGGGACTATAGTGAATACAGTTTACAAATTATTGAGAAAGGATTTAGCAAGCAAGAGTAAATTACATTCAATTACCTTCCAATTTAACTGTCAAAAAGGGCCATACTAAGAATTGTAAATAAATTTAGGAAAACATATGTATAAAATTCTGAATTTATATGCGGAAACTCATAAAAACCATGTTTTAAAAAATATCGTACAGTGCATTCATAAAATATGATTTTTTTAAATACCTGTTAACACCTAATAGAACATTAATATTCGCTTTTATAGCACATTCAACGACATTAAACGTCATTGTCTACATCGGGCTGTAGTTGCCTCTTAATTTTTGTATTTGCAAAAGTTTTGGACATTTTTGAGCCTTAAATTTACTTCCGATGCTTCAATGCACTCCTTTTGGAAATGGATTTTCCCGAAAAATCTCGCGTAAACTGATGCAGATTTCATTTCATTAGTTTGGTGAATTACTGCGTCCGTCTGGTTAAATCAGGATTTGATAGTATTTGGAAGTAAATACCTGTTGGCTGCTCTTAGTCGGAGAGTCTGTGTTTCTTCTTTGTTCTCCGAGAAGCATTCGTCAAGTACTTTCGAATGTTAAAGAAACTGCCCATTGCGTTTTCCCCAACTGCTGGACTATACATTTCGAGCTAGGAAAAAACTACACCACCTGGTAGCACGAATTTCTTCTGGCAGATTGCAATTCCTATTGACTTTCGACGCAAATGGTGGCCAACTGAAGATCAGGTTTTTTCATTCCACCTTTTGAATACCCGGGGGCATTTGTCGAATCACGTTCTTTATGGGCGTTACTTATTCTACATTTTAAATCCATGCTAATTTATAAGTAAAACAACCGTCAGCTGTTTACCAATACCACTTGTTTGTAATTTTATAACTTCGAAACAACTGCCAATTGTAAAATTTAATTTGCAAATGTATGCTGAATTTTTTCTATTTTTCATGAATAGTAACCGGAGCATTTCACTGATATATGCGCGCCTCTCGGTGATTGTGCAAAGAACCTGTTTTTGAATGCAATAAACATTACCATACTCTTTAACTTTAGTTGCAGTTAACCGAATTTAATATGTACTTCGGGTTGTTGTTTTATTACCCACGCAACAAGAGAAAAGTTTAGGGAAGAAAGGATGTGGACAGATACGTGTTATAAGTTTGGCAGTACTGAAATATATTATTGACGGCACTGCCAGTTTATGCCAAATTCGAGGTTAACAGGTTAGGTTGAAACAAACTTACGTAAAACCTAACATGCTAACCTCAAATTTGACATACACTGACTGACAATACACTTCAGTATTGCTAAACGTATAACACTTATCCGCCCACACCACTCTTTCTCCCAAGCTTTTCTCTTGTTGCGCGAACAATAAAACAAACAACGTTGCTATGTTACATAGCCACAGATATAGTCGATCCTTCGTAATTTTTAACACTACCTTTTCCTTATGTACATTTCCGTTTAAACACTGTATATAACGTTATTAATTAAATGAGCAGGCTCTTTACTAAATTAACATTTTCACTCTCATTTATTTTCAAGTAATTTAGTTTTGACGTACGAATATATTAAATGTACATATTTTATACATTTTTCGAAACCGAAAGTTAATTCGCATTTACGTTATAGCTTAATCAGACTTGTTTCCTTCAAAACATTTCCCTCCAATGTTTATAAACCACCCTCAACGTTTTCCCAACATCTGTAATGCATGGAGCATGGAACGCGATTTGCAGGATGGTTACCAAATATTCTTCTCTCTTATATGAGGTTGCCAACCGCTCAGGATAGATTTTAACTATGAAAATAAACAACTTCGCAGGAGACAAACCTAGAGAGTAGGGCATCTGGAGGACGACAAGCGTCTTGTGCTATACCGAAAAGTCACATATAAGGCGCGACGTATGAGCGGGTACGTTGTCATGGCATATCCAGATCTTGTTTATCAACCCGGTCGGTCTCTTCCTACCTCTAACGCTTCGTGGCCTTCAAGTAAAACTCTGCATTGAACGTCTGACTGTGTGGGGCAAACTGATGATGAATGATGCCCGTCCAATAAAAAACAGTCACATCATGATACCACTCGTGATAATGCGTACGGCTTAAGCTCGTTGCAACATCTGAAACGTCTCCGAAAAAGTTTTTCCCAATTTTTAACAGAATTGCAAGCACACACGTTGCCCTTCAATATTCTTTATCTTTCAACTTGTAAAAAATCCTTAGTCACTAAGCGCATGTTGACCAAAGCTCGTATAGCTCGCCGAATAGTTGACAAGGCGCGGCGTGATATGGCTAAGATCAGATTAAGTTGTAACTTCTAAATACTTATACTCTGGGCATTACTTTATTTGCTCTATCAATCACAATATATTTACCCCAACATTTTATTCTATTTTTATGTTCACAGTTTTTATTTTTAACATTTCTTTCATAATTTCATAATAACCATCACCATCGTTTGCTGAGATGATTTGATCGTTTTACAAATAAAAGAGTGTACAATTTATGTTCCTGTATAAATATTTCGTATGCCACCTATTCTTATGCCATTTAGTAGACATATTTTAAATAAGGTAGGGGCCAGTGAACATCGCTATCTTAGTCCTTGCAAACATTGTTACCGGTAAATATGTAACAAGCTTACTCAGTTACTTAGTGGGATGAGAGTGTGTCGCAGACTTAAATAAAAGGAGGCTCGCTCGTGATAATAATCAAAATAATGATACCTAAAAAGATACTGAAGTACTATTGAGCTATTTAAGAGCATCTTCATGGTGGAGTAGAGGTTCTACCATAGAAAATATGGATACGGTGCTCAGCTCCGAGCTGTGAAACCTACTTGTTTTTGTCATCTACGAAATAGCTTATTTAACTTCAAAATACGCGGAATTGCAATAATCTTTACAAAACGAAATTACTGAGTAAATTTAAGAACTATATTAATACAACATCCATAAGATTATATCAATATAAACAGTTTGGCCTTGCAGCTATGATCTCAACAAAGGCTTTTGAAACATTACCTAAAGAATATATACCTGCTTGTCGTGATAAAAAGAACCTTCACATATTATGTTGCAGTTATTTCAATTATCGGTAGATGTGGAAATGAAAGGACGTCACAGACTCCGAACCTTGAGCAAAATCTTAACCGTCTACTGGATCGCTGCTCGTTAAGTTGAGCGGTATTTTCGGGCTTAGAAATGGAGCTCCTGGCTCCAAAATATATACGTGAGAAAAATTTGCGTGCTTCAATAAGCGATGTGACGGGAGACCTTTCAGAGCGGTGTAGGCAGGTCGATAAAGAATAGAAAACGGTAGATCAAATATTATCGACGTGCAATTAGCGAGAATCCACACGCGATAAACGGAAGGATGGTTGCGAAACGATAAATAGCGGAGGGATACTAGGTACTCTACACTAGATGCATCTTCTGCGCTCAATTCTATTGGGCTAACTACTGATTTGTCATCCGTGCGTAAAAAATCTTGGCGCGAGAAGTTCGACGCTACGAATTACGCGGTCTCCTGCGCTTCCTTACTGCTTATGATGTTCAATTAATACAGTAAAAATTTATATGTACGCTCTTAGTCCCTTCTTCTCTAGTTAATAATTACTACATTTTGAAATCGCAGCCACTCCTAGATCGTTCATTTTAGTTGTAAATAGCTTTTGTATCGTATATTTCCACAGCAATATATGCTGGACGTTTGGCCGTCCCTAATCGGTTTTTGGATATTCCTTCAATATCTGTTATCAACCATCACCGTTACTTTAAGATATGTATTTTCTATTATTATATCTCTTCCCAAAATTCATTTAGTTCTTTTCTTATTTATATTACTTTATACCATCACATTTAAAACCTCTCTAATTTCTTCCTTTTGGTGAAGGTGATGATCTACGTTTCACATTCATATAGCATCATGCTCCAGTTCTAAGTACTTATCTTATTATGTTTCAAATTATTCGATTTGATGATAGCATTATTTTTTCCATTCCCAGTTATAGTAATTTCTATGTGATAAAATTCTTGAATATTTTCCTTTTTTTACCTTCCAATCTTTTGCTTGATGCAATTTTATGGTATAATAATTTATATTTTTGGGCAGTCTACTTTCATGTATATTCTTAAACCACTAATATGTATATCCCTAAAATTAAGAGCTTTTATCTGATATGACATATTTGCAAAGTTGTAGTAGAACAACTTGAAAATTATTAATACATTGGCTAATTCGTTAACATTAAATGTTAGGATTTTGTGAAATAGTATAGAACTTAGAAGCCCGCTGCTAAATATTACCATGGTTTATTTAGTTGATTTGGTTAAAATTTTGTATAAAATACATGACTGTCTCATATGGCTAGTTTCTCTACATCCTAGTAAATATTATTTTGAATTGTAAAATTATAGGAAATGCATTTGCTATTAACTTGATTATCGTGGTACTATTTTTCATAATTTAATTGTAAACGCTTTGTGTAATAGTGATTTAACTAATGGGATCGCTACAAAAGAGGATATTAATTAATTAATTCAGATATGGCGATCCAAACTCACAATCCACAAAACAAGTCCGCTATTAAACGACAGTTATCTGTAATTACGTAATTAAACCATTGCCTAGGTAATAACAATTTCGGTAAGTAAATACACGTCACAAACAAAAACACTCAGAGGAAGCGTCTGCCGGAAGTGCTCATAAAACGACGCCACTAAAAATTCACTAAATTCAATCTTTTAGCGTAAAGGTTTCTGAACTTTCTGTTGCTTTTGAAATAAAAACTAGTGCTTAACTCAAGCTCCAACAAGTTCCACGATGTCTGGGTCCCACTTTCTTCGTTGGCCTGCCGATACAAGCCGCTGAACGTCCTGCATAATGACTCCTGTAGCACGACCGCTGCGAAAGAAGTGCTTCCTGCTCACGCCGTTGCCTACACCTAGAGTTCCGCTGGTGGGTCACTGCCTACCTCCAGCTTCCCGGGGCTCCAATTACTCTGCCCTAAGCTATCCAACACTCGATCCACAGATTAAGCACTTTTTAAACTTCTGAGGAAGTGCTACGAATCAATGCACACTGCTACAGCACACCCGAAAGATATACAATTAATTTTAAAACACATTGAATTTGAGAAAGGGTATTTATTCACAAAATTAACAATTATTTACTGGGGAAGCCAAATTAACACCACTTCACAGTTTGGCTTCCTTTTCCCCAATTATTTGTTTTTCGATTTTACACTGTTTTACATTATTTCCAGGCCTACTCTAATTACATTTTGTTCAAATCAAGGCTAACACTGTTTTTAATACTGGTTACAAATTATTACCAAGGCTAATGTTATTTTATACTATTTACAAAAATTAAACTAGCACATTTCTGGAACATTTTATAAAATAATATTTGATATGCTTAAACTGTTATTAATTGCTATTAGACTCATAAAAGCGTAACATGTGTCCATAGCAATATATACGATTTCCAATTGTTTTTTTAGTCTCTCATCTGCAAAATTAAATCCATTACTACACAAAAATTTTAGATTCGTTTCTGCGATGCTACGTTTCTGCAAATTTCCGCTTCAATAATATCCAGCGGCATTCAACGGCGTCTATTCAAGCCTTTGTCGACGCACCTGCTTGATGTGAACTAAAAAAGGAAAAATTTCTCACTTACCATCCAACCGAAGACAAATTAGGAATTTGATTCAAATCACCCCCGCCAGAATGATTAAAGATAGGCGCAGACAAATTCCTGGAGAGATGGCCCCAACCATGGGTACCATAAAATACGCAGTTCCGCCTAATGGCGTCGGAAAACATTAGAGACAAATTACAGGCGAAAAAAGTGCGGAGTTGTTTATTTTCTACGAGCCGGTATTCCAGTGGCATAATGGAACTTCAAAATTTTTAACTCTGGCAACGTTTTTGTTGTAAGTGCTTTTAGAACTTATAGGGGATAAGAAAGCCTGTCAGCGTTTTTAGCAGGAGCACAAAGCTCTCAATTTTAATGAGAACCTGCTGTTTTCTCTTCCCTCGGATATCCGATATGTCAAACGTCCTATTAGAGTGAATGATTATCCAGTACAACGGTTATTTATTACCTTTTGTTTTTAGCGTTTTTACGAAGCTTCACGCAGTTTAAAGCAAACCGTTCCGACTATTCAAGGCTTCTAATATCAATAACGATTTTAGAGTCAATTTACTGGGAAAATTGCACCACTTAACCGCAAAATGTTATTCTGCTAAGTGTAATTTTAATTAAAACATTCAGGCACATAAATGTATTTCACAGCTTGGAAACAGAAATGGTGAGAATAGACAAACATTTTTAAAAATTGAAATATAAATTTTTGCTTGCTCAAAACTTGGCGATTTTTAATACCCTAACTGACAGTTAATTAGATTTAACGATTTTTAATTACAATAATAAAACATTAACCTTTATTAACATGGCTAACTATAACAAATTTCTGTTTTTAAATATAAAAATCTACGCTACGACTTTGGTATCAGTCAAATACCATTCACTGAATCTTATACAATTAGTATTTCCAGATAAATAGAAAATGTTTTCTATTGTAGGAGCAGATGATAAATCTGAGATCATAGGGCTGTGAAAATGAAAACTCTCTACTCACTAAATCAAAATGGCCTTTTGCCGTTTAGTTTTAATACTTTCAATTTAATTCAACAAAATAACTCAAAGTATGACAGAGAATGTACACAAAAAATTGAGAGATATTATTACACAATTTAATCAAATACATGGTATGGTATCCTAGATAAATATCAAAAACGGCATTGCAAGTAATACAATGATAAATGCTTGTGCACCAACGAATAAGAAAAGAAAAACATGAAGAAGTGGAAATGTGAAAAATACCTAAGCATGATACGTTAATGAATGCAGCTAGAAAGCACTCGCTACACGAAACAACTACTGATAATGTGAACGGGATATTAATCTAGCAGCAGAAATAAACATGGACATAATGAATACTATGTTCCAACACTACCCCGAGCACAAAGTGAGATGAACCTTGCTAGGGAAAATAGAAGGAAACCAAATGTAATAATAAGTAAAAGAAGATAGAACATGTTCAAGATATAAAATTATACAGAGGTCAGAATTACGATTCGGATCACCAAGTACTGATACCAAAGATGGAATAAGAATAGAAAGAAGAGGTTAACTAGAAGAAAATTAAATGTAGAGGATCTAAAAATAGATAAAAAAAATGCGTGGCAGAGTTGAAACAAGAGTTAACAGCAAATGATATAAAAAAAAAGAATGGAACAAAATTAAAAAGGGCATTATATAGACAACAGAAAAAGTATTAGAAAGAAAACGATCAAAAAGTAAAATCGAATGGTTTGATAAGCAATGCGAACAAGAAATAAAGAAAAATGAAGACGTTAGGTTAACGTGGCTACCAACAGGGAAACAGGCAACTAACGAAAATTATAAGGAAATAAGGGACAACGATAATAAAACGTATAAGAACGCAATGGATTACAAAAATGGTGGATAAAATATAAAACGATGCTAAGAACAACACGCAGCTATATCAACAAATGAGAGAATAGAATAGAAAAGAATGGTAACAACAAATATCGACAGTGAAGACTCTGGAAAACACATGAAGGCGATACTGACCAAAAAGAGGAGAAATGTTAGAAGAGGAATCGAAAGAAATGATGAAGTAATATGTGAGCAATTCGATGATAAAGAATGAGAGGCGAGAACTGAAACACGGATCGTTCAAATATGAGAAACGCAATGCATAAAAGAATGGATTAATAGTACCGATCTAAAGAAAAGGAGACTCGATTACAAGTATGAACTGAAGAAGAATCACCTTAATAAATATTACATACAAGATTTTAGCGTTCTTATTACTAAAAAAATCTGTAAAAGGCTTTACCCAGAACTTCCCTCATCGACATTGTGACACTAAATAATTTTAAAAATCAAATTAAGTTAGGAGTAAAATATCTTCACGTTCCTAGTAAATTAAATAAAGTTTAAAATAAAAGAAAATGTATCCGGCTGAGGTTTGAACCCGCCACATAGCGATCGTAACCGCACTTGCATAGACGTCGTAACCGCACCGTCCACCGCTATCGAGGCTATTTGAAATGAGTGCTGCGCGCGCCTCCATTTCGACTCTTTTGTGATATTATCCTGTATCTGTTGAGTCCTATTTTCGGCAAGTGTAAAGCCTGACCAATGCGAAAATTATTACTTCCTTCTATTTCAAAATTAACCCAAAAATACACAAAATTTTATTTTTTAAGGTGCTCACCCTGTATATATGTCTGAAATTTTACCGGTTTTATTCCAGGTATATATATAATGGGTACGCAAAATATCATCTTCCTCCGATAAATAGTTTTTGAGTTATACCGCCAACAGACAGGCAGACTGACAAGACAGACAGACAGACAGACAGACGAGATTGAGAAAACCTGTTTTTCGTCATCTAGGGACCCTGAATCGTGAAAATCTGAAGAAATCTCGGAAGGTGATTTTTTCGTGATTACAATACCTCCTTCTTCTTTCAGACGAGGGAAGTAAAAACTAAAACTATTCACTAAAGCGACAGAAAAAAGATGAACAGCATTTGAGAAAACCATATTTAATATAGCACTAAACGGGATAATAAAGGCATTATTAGAGGAACTGTAATAGAAAAGTGAGTGCAAGTAATTCCATATGCCGATGTATAGATATAGTACCGAGGAGTTTAACAAGTCTCAGAGAAAAGTTATTTAAGATAACAGTTGAAGCGAAGAAATATATGAAAGTCAACAGTAAAAAACAGATAATATAAAGAAGGAACAAATGGGAAATTAAAAGTATGGAAAGAATAAAATGGACAAAACAAACGCGAGATAAGTAATGTTGCAGCAAAACAATGGAAAAAGCAAACCCATAATTCCCTATACATATGTAAAAATCCAGATAAAAAAGACAAGAGTGAAGTGACCGAACACAAGAAACCGGCCAAAAGAACTGACATGATTGAGTAGTCACAAATACAGCAGGAACACTTGGCCTCATTACTCGTATGTAGGATTGTAAACACCTATTACGGGCGGCTTAAAATGAAAAGTAGTACAGATAGAAGAAAAATATAAAAATAATTTGATCAGGAAAATTCCCTCTAGAACATAGCACCATGAGCTTTATTCTATCATAATACAAAACAACTAACAACGCCATCTATGATTTTTTATCTACTATATTTAGTAGTTCATGTCAATCAATAGAAAATTTTATTCTCTGCACATATGTTCAATTATTTTTAACCCTTACCTAACAATTTCTACTTCCTTTTATAATAAAGGAAGTATTGGATTCACCCCAAAAATTTGAAATTGAGTTTTCAACAGATCTTCACGTTTTAGACTCCCCTGAACCCAAAAACATATTTTTTTTCATTGGTCTGTCTGTGTGTCTGTCTGTCTGTATGTCTGTGTGTCTGTCTGTCTGTGTGTCTGTCTGTGAACAAAATATCTCAAAAAAAAAAACGGAAAGAGGTATGGCGTTGAAACTTCATAAAGTTTTGTGTACTATGTAGATGCGACAGCAAGCTTTTGAAGAAAATCGCATAACCGGAAGTAGGTGTTTACTCTTGTGATTTTTCAGTTTTTTTTTATTTTTTAAAAAACGGCTCTAACGATTTTTTTTAAACTTTACAGTTTTATTACATTTTTAATGTGTATTGATGTGAGATAGGTGATTTTCCAGTTGAATACTTCTAAAATGGGTTTCTTTTGTTTTTTTTTCTATTTTTTTTATTAACTCCTATTTTAAATAGATCACCCGGTATATTATTACATTTTTGAATTTAGCTTAAAATTCTAGAGAAAATCGTACGACACTCATTAATGACCAATAGAAAAATTAGTTCACGAGCCGTAACCAAGACAATAGAAAAATTTCTTGGAAATTTTTTGTAGGTAGACCAACCTAACTGTGAGGGTTTGTGGCGTTACGATTTTCTTACCGAATCTGCATTCGAGCATTAATTCATATCCGGAAATTATTTTCGTGCATTCCAACAACGTCCTAATTTGCCCTCGCGTCCCGCTCAGGCAAATTAATACGACGTTGTTGGACCGCACTCAAAAAAATTTCCGGAAAGAATTAATGCTCTTATGAGATTATATGTGAAAATTTGTCTCTTGAACTAACACTCTGTTTTGTACCGTTTTTGTAAAATTTTTAATTTTTGAAAATTTTTGACAAATGCTTAAAAATTTAAAATCAAATTTTTGGCTAATTATAAGATCACTGTAAAAGGAAGTTGTGTGCGTGTATTACGCCAGATTTTTTGAGTAAAACCTATACATATGCAAAAACTCATAAAAATATTGATCGCCAATGATCTAACGTAAAACAATTGAAAAATGTGACAATTGTGTATTTTGTATTATCGATTGCCCTTGGCATTATTAAAGTCGATAGTTAGTTTAGGAAATGCATAATGCCGTTTAGGTACTCGCTCTAAGAAAAAATTGAAAAAATATCATGTAAGGGACAAAGACAATTGAACATCTGTAAAGAGAATAACAAATTTCTATTGATTCACATTAACTACTACTTGTAGTGTATGACTTCGAAGGCTTTCGCGGCCATTTCCATTTAGTAACAAACGACTTCCGGGATTGGACCGTGTCATTATTAATAAAATGAAGATCATCGTGGTCTGTTCTAGAGGACGCCTTCCTGATCAAAAATTTTAATAATATCTGTAGTAGCTTTTATTTTAAGCCGGCCGTAATAAGTGTTTGGCCACCCTGTATAGTTTAATTCAATTCACTCAGAATAGTAGGTAAGACCCCCTAACATTAAATATTTTACTAAATTTTGTTTAATATTGACTACATAATCTCTTAATTAATTACAATAAAGATAAGCATCTTTGAGGAAAGAGTGCCTAGTTTTCTGTACGATTGACGTAGCTGCTTAACTATCCATTGTTAAACATAATATCTATAAATGGTAAGTTTAATAAAGTTATGAGTTTTAATACTTTTATTTACTGACTTTCCTTTCTTTCTTCATAGATACGTTTTTTGCATATTTAGATAGAGGATTGCCTGTTCTTTTCCTTAGGCCTCTTCTGATGTTACTAGCACTTTTTTAATTTCTTCGGGGAGAGGGGTCTTCCTTATAATATCTTCCCATTGGGTTATTGATTTTTGCCTTTTTAACCAAATGGTTGTCATCCATTTTGTTCACATGTTAGTTCCAGTATTTTCTGCAGTAATGTACTTGGGATTTGACGGTTATATTGC
Source organism: Agriotes lineatus (assembly GCA_940337035.1). Classification (NCBI taxonomy): domain Eukaryota; kingdom Metazoa; phylum Arthropoda; class Insecta; order Coleoptera; family Elateridae; genus Agriotes; species Agriotes lineatus. Next base: position 38,074 of record CALNHX010006696.1, read on the forward strand.
GAAAACGTATTGGTTGATGACAAATAGTGTCAGTTTTGACAGTTGAATGTTATGTTAAAGCTGGCGCGAGTTCAGGAGAGAGTTTGAGTGACATAACGCAAACAATTCTTACTTCAAATCGTATATGATCAGATTCTTCTTTAAACAAAACCAAAATGGGCAAAAATCCTTATTTTAATTTATTTTCATATTGAACCTCATATTGAACAAATGCTATCCTACTATAGATACTATGGAGTAGTATTAGTTGCGCCGCATTTGATGGTCAGTGCAAAGCATAGCGTATCTAATACACAAAATTAAAGTGCTTGTCTGATAAGCAGTTTGAGACTTTGTATCAGTGTATCATTAGTAGATTGAAGTGTGAAATTGGCATAATAAATCTTTTGAATAGTCTAAAACATTGTGATGCTTCTATGTTTTGGCGACTAATATTAATTGGATAACTGTATTAAACCATGGGAATAGCCACTCTTATTATATTTTTAATAACGTGATATTATTTGGCTTATAATTAATAAATAAAGCTAAAAGTTGGAACCCTAATTCAAAATGGGACTAATATTACACAATGTTTTTCATTGAAAAGTGATGATGAACCACTTTGTTTTTGTTCAGTCTCATAATATGGTATGTAGTTCAACAAAGCAGTCAAGGCTTGTACAAACAGCCGGATGGCCTGAAAATAATAATATCAATAAGGTATAATAGTGCTAAGATGAAATTTGAATAGATAAGTTAGCAATGAACATGAAAAGGGGTGCAGATCTGGCCTATGGTGTTTTAGTGTGCAAAAGTAAAAATGTGTAGATTTGTAAACTTCGCTAAGTGGTGCTAAGTTTGGAATTAAAAAGACATATGGACTTATTTTTGACAGGGTATAGAAATTATTATGTTGACTGTAGGGAACATTTATATTTTATTATGTAAAAGTCAATTTAGTTTTATTTAATATGTCAAATCAATATAAGAAATATCAAAATGTAACAGCAACTGAGAATAGTATGGTAACTAGACTAAATTCTTAATGAAATTTATGATTTAAATATAATAATTAGTGTATTTTCCATAAGTAAATATACAGGCGTTTTTGTTATTCTTTAATGGACTAAAGTATACAACAGCATTAGTAATTAAATATTTGCCCATTAATGTGATGTACAACAATTAACGTGTTGTTATTTAGCACTTCAAAGTGGAGGAGAACGTTATAAGTCATAAAAGGTTAGATCCATATTGAATATTAGGCACTGAATTAAAGAAAGATCACATTTGCGATCAATAACTTAAACCGCGTAATTCCTAATAATTAATTATTGAAATAATATGATAAATGATAGCCACAACTGCTATCAAATTTTAAGGTTAAGTAAACTGTCAACATACACTTTATATTACAGAAATCTACATAACCAGTTTTAACCTTGAACGAAAAGAGTGGTTACAAATCTATTGCAATTATAAAATGTATGTCCCAACCTGAGACAGAGTTATCATGTTTCAAAATTAATAACTGAGCTAGTGCATAACATAACATTACATTAAAAATATAATTACGTATTTTAATGAAATGGACGAAGTATATAACCATCAAAATTTAAGGTTAAGTCAATTTGACATTTAAAAGATTAAATATTTTAGCATGGTTATGTGAAAAGTAATATTGATAACAGATAATATTCAATTAAATTAAATTCACGCATATACCCACAGATAGATCGTAGCAATGTGTATATGAACCTAACTAGAGTACCTACCACTTTTACTAACAATAGCAAATGTTTAGGAGAAGCACATCTCAATGAAAATACGAGTATTTCGCAAATATTTACGATAGAACTTCGTGCAGCAAATATCACCTCAAAAATTCTACAAATTCGGAGCAACATGCACTACATGAGCAAGTTCTAGAAAATCGAAATCAACCCCTCGCAGCCACGATCGGTATTTGCGCAATTTCGTGCCGAAAGGGAAATGATGAGCCGCTTATGGATATGTTGGAGATGTTAATAAGTTATTCATATGCAAATTAGCCGAAGGAAGCCGGCACATCTCGCCCATGTGAAAAACGAGTTCCAGTAAGAGCATCGCTAATGAAGCTTAGGCCAGTGTATTTGATTTGTTCGGTTTCCGCGAAAACTTCCTCGCTAGACCCAAATTGCTGTGCACAAACTTAATTGGAGCAAGGAAGTTTGTCAGAGATTGTGATGTGATTTTTTTAGCCTGTTGAAGGATCTAAGATATTTTGAGCTACTCTTGCGTACTAGAACTAGTATTTTAATAGTCTATAAATAAATAAGTTTCTATAAACCGATACATACAACTGCTATACCTATTCTGAATAGACTTTCTTTCCCTTGAATACCTATGTAGACCGTTTAATAAACACAACATATAAATTCATTATTTAACTCACATCGATTGCATGATGTGCATAAAGAGTGTAATAATGCAAGACAGCCATCAGGGCCGTGTCAAGGTAAATAAAAGAAATCCGTAGTCATTCAACATATTAGTTAAAGACAGTTTCAACACGTTTATGCATACGAGTATATATATTTTGCGACATTTATTTAATGCCAGATGTTAGCTTCGTTATACATTTCTAAAATTGCGAGTGCAAACTCGAATAATTGCCATTAAGCTTTATAATATGAAAAAAATCTAAAAGGGTGGTGCCCTCGATACAAAAACCAAATTGCGATTATGTACCTATTCTATTTAAGAACATTTCTATTAAAAAGGTATTTAAGGTAACTACTACTCCACATTCTTGTAGCTTTCGCTCTGATACACCAGCCAAATAAATAACTACAATATAGTAGAACAAATTATGGAGTTTTAAAGAGGACATATCTAGTTTAAACAATAAATCCACTATGTGACTGACAAATAAAATTTCTTTTACATTATACCGTACAAACGTTTGACTATTTGAAATTAAGTTGATTATGATAACAGTTCCATTAGATCCAAAATAAAGGGTTTTAGTCATTTAATTTTAAAATATTTTCAGTATATTACATTTGGAAATTCATATAATTATAGCTATTAGATAGGTGCAAAATTAGCTATAAATATATTTAAATACTAAAGCAAAGGAAAAAGATAACGAGAAAGAACAAAGTGTGCACTACGTAAAAAAATTATTATAAACAAATAATAAATAAAGTGATGGCCAAAAAGCTGGCATCATATGAAAAAAAAATATTTAGAATTTCTTGGAAAATCAAACACGGACGACCAGAGGTGGTTGCAAAGTGATTACAAATAGACCAGCGAAAGTTGTCACGTGTTAAATTTTACATTTTTTTAAAAGAATTACGAAACATGCATTTACTAGTCAAGATAGAAACAAATTTTACGAAAAACAGTTTTCTGTTCAGTCAGCTAAAACTAACACACAATAAAAAATCTCATTAAACTGTTCCTTAATTTCCGAAAAACAGCACTTTTCGGATTTACACATTTTCTAACTAAGTAAAGTGCCTTTTATGTGACAAATATTTCTTTAATGTTTATTTCCCAAATCAAAGAATTTTATTTTTAACAAAGGTTTTTGATTATGAAATAAAAAACTTTAAAAAATATGTGTTTTTCGATAGCAGTCTTTGTTAAAAGTAAAATTCTTTGATATGGGACCTAAACAAAAGAAAATGTGAGAGATTAAAGCTGGCCGAGGATTTTGAAATTTGGTATAGGAGCCTAGTATGTTGATTCTAAACAACTTCTCTTAATAACTTTTTGTCGTATTTGCTACATAAAAGGCACGCTACTCTACAGTAAAATAGGTTTTTTGAAAACTTCCAAGGCATACTTGATTTTTCAAAACTGAAATGCTGTTAGAAATTGGCCTTTAACAAAGCAGGGCTGAACCCCAAAAATGAAAATTTAAATCGAATTTTTTAATCTTTCACAAGAGTCGTTTCACCTATCCGGGGACACACTGTATACAGGGTGTCCGAAAAATACGTGTGCAACGGAGGACCACAAGTTCCTTGGACCAAAATATGATGAGATTTAACTTACCTATATGCAAAGTTGCTTAGTTTAGCCGCTAGAGGTCTTCAAAGATGATTAGCTTTTTTCAAGTTAGTCGAAAAATCTTTGATAGATTTTATTCATTTTTTAGTCATGCGTTTGTACCAGTAAACTACAGGTTTTTGTGGAGTAAACCTTAATTTCTAAAATTACAGGGTGCTTAGAAACGTTGTCACAATAAATTATCCATCCATATTTTTTTAACCCCCTGTATAATCACTACCAATGGTTTTTTTGTCAATAGCTACTTTAACTTAGAAACTATTTCATCTCTTACAAAATTTTGGTTGGGTAAACGGTTTAGCCACAAAGACATATTTTCTAAATTTCTACAAGCCTGAATCAGTAACTGTAATTTAACACTAGGCTTGTAGGGATTTAGAAAATATTTTGTGGCTAAACCGTTCACCCAACTAAAATATTTTAAGAGAGGAAATAGCTTCTAAATTAAAGTAACTATTTAGAAGAAAAAATTGTAGTGATTATACAGGGGGTTGAAACATTTAAAAAAGTTAATCATTTTTGAAGCCCTCTGGCGGCTAAACTATGCAACTTTTTATATAGGTAAGTTGAGTTAAATCATCATATTTTGGGCAAAGGAACTTGTGGCCTTCCGTTGTACACGTATTTTCCGGACACCCTGTATACAGGGTGATTTTAAAGTTAATTCTTTCCTTTTACCAGGATATAAAGCTAAAAAAAGTAAGCTTTGTTTTCATTTACTACTTTTGAAAAATATCAAAACTAACGGAGGTACAGGGTGTTAAAGTTTAAAATGAAAAACTAAACTTTGCCTAAAGGCAGCTGGACAATTTTATTTTTGTTTATCTCTGTTGTCAAGCAATGACCTGTCAAATAGTTTTCCGTTGTAATTGATAATAAAAAATAATGAATGAGTGAATATGCTTATTATTTACTGGGAGCGTCGTCAAAATGCCGCTGACGCATCGCTCTTATACGCGGAATATGTGTGTAGAAGCGAATGCTGATAATTTTGAACATATAATTTAAGTTAGATTAAGTTTAGTTTAATTTTCGTTAAGTAATTGTGGTTCTTAATTTGAAACTTTTAACACCTTGTACCTCCGTTAGTTTTGATATTTCGCAAAAGTGGTAAATGAAAGAAAAGCTTACTTTTTTAGCTTTATATCCTGGTAAAAGGTAATAATCAACTTAAAAATCACCCTATATATACAGTGTGTTCCCGGATAGGTGAAACGACTCTTGTAAAAGGTAAAAAAAATCGATTTAAATTTTTTTTTTTTGGGTTCAGCCCTGCTTGGTTAAAGGCAAATTTCTAACAGCATTTCAGTTTTGAAAAATCAAGTATGCTTTGGAAGTTTTCAAAAAACCTATTTTACTGTAGAGTAGCGTGCGTTTTATGTAGCAAATACCACAAAAAGTTATTAAGAAAAGTTGTTTAGAATCAACATCTAGGCTCTTATACCAAATTTCAAAATCCTCGGCTAATTTTGATCTCTCACATTTTCTTTTATGTTTAGGTCCCATATCAAAGAATTTTACTTTTAACAGAGACTGCTATGGAAAAACAAATATGTTTAACAAAGTTTTTTATTTCATAATAAAAAAACTTTGTTAAACATAAAATTCTTTGATTTGGGAAATAAACATTAAAGAAATATTTGTCACATAAAAGGCACTTTACTTAGATAGTTAAAAAATGGCGTTTTTCGAAATTTCGCAAATCCAAAAAGTGCTATTTTTCGGAAATTAAGCAAGATTTCAATGAAATTTTTATTGTGTTAGTTTTAGCTGACTGAACAATCTCAAGGGCAAAATTTTTTTTCCGTAAAATGTGTCTCTATCTTGACTAGTACATGCATGTTTCGTAATTATTTTTAAAAAATGTAAAATTCTACTGATAACGGAAGTCACGTGACAACTTTTATTTGGCCCCTTTTTAATCACTTTTCAACCACCTCTGGTCGTCAGTGTTTGATTTTCCAAGAAATTCTAAATATTTTTTTTCTTTTAATGCCAGCTTTTTGGCTATCACTATAATTTTCTTACGTAGTGCACACAGTAGTTTGCGAATTTAAATTCGGCGGCGAGATGGCTCCGCGCCGAGTTGTCCCGACGCCGAGCTAGTCCCGCGCCGAGATGGCGGCGCCGAGATGTCCTAGACCCAGCTGCAGTAACCGTTGGGAACGTAAGAGAAATCATGCAAAAAAGGCAGATGTGGAAAAATGCAAACGACTACTTTATAACAGTTGGTGACTTCAACGCCGTTATTGGAAACGTCAGAAAACATCATGGGTAAGCAAGATGAATCAGTACTAAAAATAATGGAATACTTTATATACTCGTGTAACAAACTCAGGATAGCGGACACATTTCTTCTCCATGAGAACATTTAGAATATTGCGCATGCTGACCTAAAATATCTAGATCGGAGTAGTGTGTGCATAACATTAAAATTTTCAAACGCGAGGGTCCATTTTATGACCATCTACACACCTGACATAAATAAACCTAAGACAAGAATTGTTCTTCGATAGCTTGCAAGAAACGATTGACGAACTCCAAGTAATGACAAAATCTTCCTGATGGGCGACTTGAACTGGAGAATTGTCAATAGTGCTGTTCTGGGAATCATGCAAAGGTTCAACGAAGAAGTCTTCAATGATAATGGCTATATACTGATATCACTATGCTCTGAAAATGAACTACGCATTAATACAAATTCTTCAATCATAAACAGCAACAAAACTACACGTTTATTAATACAAGAAGACAGAAGTCTAGTACTGACACTGTGAGTACTAACAAAGCGATACATTTCAACCAAATACGAGATGTACGCACATTGACATCCGCAAATGCAGGAGCACAACATGGATGTGTGAATATCGCCTATCGCACATGTTAAAGAAAACTAAACAACCATCCAACTATGTTTGACTAAATTTAATGTAGTCATTACAGGACGATAGTACAAGAATTATCTACCAACAAAAACTTAACGAAAAAATGTCAAGGAGTAACATCACATAAGAAGACGAATCGATGTATCCTCGGAAAAAATCAAAGGAAACACAGAAACAGGAACCATATTCTGAAAACCTGTACGGCAACTTTGAAACAAACAACAAGGAACAAGAAGAATGAGTACACGTATATGAAGAAACTAATAATAATGGAAACATTACGTTAGAGGATGAATGAAGAACTATACATAAACTGAAAAATCGAAAATCGCCTGGAATTGACAATAATGCTAACGAAATGATAAAACACGCTGATCTAGAAGGCAAAAAGAAGTAACAGGTCTGTTTCAGAAGATTGAGAACTTCGGGTCAAAAGAATGGAAAAATAGTATAGCAATACTACTGATTATCGAGGCATAACGTTGTTGAGCTCCATACTCAAACTACTGACTAAAATATTAACAAAAAATGTTGATAAGCTGGCCACATGCGAAGAACAACAAGGATTTATGCCAAACAGATCGATAGTGGACGCAATTTTCATCTTACATCAATTAATTGAAAAGTCAATAGAGTTCAATAAGCCCATATTCTTATGTTTCGTCGATCTTTTTTTTTAGTAATTTATTGTACCAGTTCGACATACAGTGTCATGCACGGTTAGGTTAATACAGAAAATTTTTAACAATGAATTATACAGGGTACATTATTACAAAGGGAACCATTATTCGTTATATACAGGGTGAGCTTTCTTTTCATTAGCATTTGGATCTCGCAAACCATAGGACATAGAGATTAGGTTAAATGAGGAAGGAGTTGTCGTTTTAAGAGCTTATGCAAGATATGCTTTTGTTTTTAAAAAAAAACCACAGTTTACAAGATATGAGAGAAAAACAGATTTAGTAATTTTTCTTTTATATGTTGTAGAATCGTTATTATTAGGAATACCGAAATATGATACGAACAAAATTGTAAATATTTTTCCACTTAATAAGATACATTTTGTGATTTCCATTCTGCTTTTATAATTTTGGAGTTATAACCCAATCTTACATTTTTTTAATAGCAACCATAGTTGGCTTTGAAATTTTTAAAAAGTGGCTATTTTCTGTTTGCAGTGCTATAAGGTTCGCTGTACTTACTTTGACAAATAAACAGGATACAGGACTATTTGTATTATAAACTATGTCTACATTTCGATGCTCACCATTGGTATCTCGGTTATTAGAAGACTTAGAGCAACAGTTAAATGGGGAATGTTTTGCAGAATTCAATACTTGTGACAAATCTCATATCAACTTCACCCTATCATTTTTAAATTTTAAGATAATTTTAAAAAACCAAAATTTGACGATTCTAATGTTCCTCAATAACTCGATATCACCTAATGTTACCTCTTCTAAAGTTTTACAATGTTCAGACACTTTTCTAGGACAAATTTTTGTATGTAAACAAAAAACCCCGATTTCCAATATATGAAAAGCAAAAGATAGCACTAACAACTTGAAAACAAATGACAATCGGGGGTTTCTGTCTACATTAAAAAAAATCTTAAAAAAGTGTTTGAATATTGTAAAACCTTAGAAGAGGTCACATTAGGTGTTATCGGGTTATTGAGGAACATTGAAATCGGCAAATTTTGGATTTTTCAAATTATCTTAAAATTCAACAGAGTTAGGGGAAATTTGAAATGAGATTTGTCACGAGTATTGAATTCTGCAAAGCATTCCCCATTTAACTGTTGCTGTTAGTCTTCTAATAACCGAGATACCGATGGTGAGCATCGAAATGTGGACACAGTGAATAGGGTAAGTTTTTTTTTTCATTTTAGGCATTAAGATCTCGAAAACCATAAGACATCTAGAGATTCGGTTCAATGACGAAAGAGTTGTCGTTTTAAGAGCTTTTACAAGATATGCTTTTGTGTTTTAAAAAAAAAACACAGTTTACTAGATATGAGCGAAAAACAGATTTAGTGATTTTTTCTTTTAAATTTTGTCGAATAGTTATTATTGGGAATACAACAAAATAACAGGAATAAAAGTTTTAGACATTTTAATGCTTAACATGATGACCCTACTCACTTCCTTCTCCATTTTACGGTTTTTGAGTTATACTGTAAACTTTAATTTTTTTAAATGGCAGTCATAGTTGGCTTTGACATTTTTAAAAAGGATCATTTTTTTCTTTGGTACGATATAAGGTTTGCTATACTTACTTTGATAAACAAACGCGATGCAGGAATTTTCGTATTATTGAGAGGTAAATAAACAGAGTTTGCCATGGAAACAATATCTGGTGAGATAGGTAATATTGTAACTCTGGCCCATTTTTCATATTTGAAGGCCATCTTAGAAAATTAACTATGAAAATTAAATTAATAATCATATTCAATACACTATTAAAAGTAGATCGTATCATACCATGGAAAACAATAAACAAGCAAAATATTGCTGCTCATTGTTTTAGTTGAAATTTTACAGTTCTGTAACTTCTACAATTTAAATTAAAGATGTTTTCTAATCGCGAAAAACTTAATATGGTCGAAACCTTCATTGTTTGTAATAAAAATAGTATTGTTGCTGGTGAACGGTACCAACAATTTTATGAAAATCGACGTCAACCATCATACCAACGTTCAACAATTTATACGGAAATCTGAGGCAGTTTGGTTCCTTTTCAAAACCAAAGAGGGATGAAGGTGTTATTAATGAGGATATCCAAATAAATATATGTCGGCGCCGAAGATATTTGGACTAATGTCTCCGCCTATGAGTTATGTTTTATAGTTATGTTTCGTTTGAACTGTTTTGTTTATGAGTTCACAGAAGGAACGCGATAGGTAATTTCCTATAGAATGGAACGGCGCCTGCAAGACCCAAACAATATGGGAATGAGTAACATTGCCGAGATCAGGGCATTCTTGTATGGAAAGGCAAAGGTGTTGGACGAAGTTGCGGGCGCCGGACCATTACCGTTCCAACCCTTATTATTAGTTATGTTCATTTCGCCATTGCGGGCTAGTTATTGGTTATTTTAGTTTTCAACCAAATAAACTGTGCTTATCGGACTTAATGTGTAAAATCGAAGTGGTTACGCCCTGAACTACCCCTAAGCTCTGACATCAGAAGTGGGATATACCCTGTGTAAAATCGCGATGGTGTTGCGACCAAAATATGCCAAAGAAATGTGTACCATGCTGTAGGGGAGGTTGACCAAACGTTCAGCGCAATTTCCGTCTGGCCATCATACTAGAATGAAGCGTTGAACTTTGTCACCGTCTCCATGTACAAAAAGGAAAACATCCTTCCATGGAAAATGCCAGACATGTGGACGTGTAGGGTAGTCGGAAAATGAAGGGTGGTGCTACTGAGAGGCGAGTGTGAAACAGCATCGACAGCTCAACGTGAAAATTGGTGAGACCTTTCCTTTTGTTTAATTCAGATTCAGATTGCTCCTTGATTAAAGAGACTGTAGCAAACCATTTATTATGGAAAACGTTTAAACAATGTGGCTTGTTTAAACGGCATTGGTTGCGGATCATTTGTGTACCAAGCAAATCTCGATTGACGTAGAAATGCAAGGATGGAGGTTTTATTTTGTATTGCGCCGGATAAGTTCATATCAGCAAAAATGGTAATTAAAAGATTAAAACGGAAGTTGAATGCTTACGCGATCTTGTTAAATACGTCTTAGAGCTCATAAAACAGTTGCTCCTGTAAATTCAAAGTCGAGGAGTATCAGATTTCATATTGCTGGCTGGGAGTCTGCATACACTTTATATTGAAACTTTAGCTGTTGTTAATGCTACAGGCATTTTTTTTGGCAAATGCATTGTACGGTCTGCAGGCAAAGACACATAAAACTAGCTGATTTTTCTTGAAATGCATCAAATGTTACGTGATATCCACTAATATTGGCTTTGGGAAACGAAGTCATTCATAACGTCGATGTGTATAATAACGTGATCTGGAAATAACCAAAGCATTTGCCGCGCTGCGGTCAAATGAATTCGACCCTACTTCTCATAAGTTACGAAATTTATTGGTTTCGAAAATGTCAAGACTGTTCATAAATTTGTGGATAATTGTTTGATATGTAAGATGTTACGGGATTTTGGGTGAAAGGCACTAATTCAATAAGCAATTTGTGGGGACGTGTATTTCGATTCGAATCTTGGTGCAGGATGCCTTGGAAATCTTAGAATGCTTGCGTTAGCATTTTGCAAACACATACAGACAATATGATCTCATACATAGAGTAATAAGGGTGATTGGGCCGGCTGAGGGCTGGCCTTCCAAGAAATATTTGGTAACAAAGACATCTAAAAATAAATCGGGAAAAGCTCAAATTCAGATGCATTCCCTACCAAAAATTATTTCGGTCGTGGCACACGTACATATTGATATTTCTGGAAAACTATGCGATAAAAAGAATACGTTTTTGTTACAATTGATGCCCTTACCAAGTTCATTGTTCTGCAACGTAGGTATCTAAATTGTTTGACAGAACACACTTATCTTTTTGGAGGGCCTTGTAGAATTATTTGTGATCAAGGTGACTGCTTCACAAGTACTGATTTTCGTTGCTGTTGTTCCAATTACAACATATAAGTGCATTTTATTACTCTAGAAAGATAGTTTAGGTGAGGTCCGGTGACATTGAACAGTACAAAGCACTCAGTTACAGGGTTTAGCTCCGCTAAATTATTGTTGGATGTACTACGATCCTTAGAGTTACACAAAATTTGTTATTTACTTGACAATGAAGAGTCTACGAATTTGGCTGAAATTAGACACCTTGCTAGTGAAAATATTGAGCGTTTAGCACGAGATTCAGTTTGTACGACTGCTGGAAAGGCACAAATAAAGTCATTTGTGGTTGGTGATTTTGTATTCAGTAAAAATAATGAACGAATGCTATCAAGCTTGACCGCCGGTACCGAGGTCCCTTCAACATTTAAGTTTGCTTCCGATCAGTTAAGTAGTGTCCCCTAGGGGAAGGCAAAATTTTAGTTGACTCGGAGGAAGATAGCTCCGTGTCGGCGGAGAAAAACGTATGAATAATTTGATCTTTGTTCGAATTATGTAGAGATGAATTGTCATTGTTTTTAGTCGATCCTGGCAAGGTATAAAACTTGGTCAGATGAACTGTTTTGAGTCGATCCTGACTAGAGATGTAACTTGGTCAGATGTGTTATTATGAGTCGATCCCGATTCTGAGTGTATCGGAAGGTGTCGAGCCCGATTCAGAGTTTAATCGGAAGGTGTTGAGCCCGATTCTGGTGTAATCGGAAGACCGGTTTGGTGGTTGAGCCCGATTAGGAGTTAATCGGAAGACCTGTTTGGTAGTTTGTTGAGCCCGATTAAGAGTGTAATCGGAAGACCTGTTTGGTAGTTAGTCGAGCCCGATTAAGAGTGTAATCGGAAGACCGGTAGTTGATCTCGATTAGCAGTTTAATCGGAAGACCTGTGTGGAGTAGTTGATCCCGATTAGCAGTTAATCGGAAGACCTGTGTGTAGTAGTTGATCCCGATTAATTGAATATCGGAAGTTGAGCTTGATAGTAACAGTGGAGTAGTGTACTTTCTTTGAAAGAGGATTTAGGTATGCATTACCTAAGGAGCTTGATTTGTTTTCTTCAAAATTGTGAAAGTCGATGATTGATTTGTTGATCAGGATGAACGAGCGGTTAAGTAACTGATTTATTTTCGTACAGTAGAAGGACTTTAGTGCCCGTGGACGTGCACGTGTCAGAATGGCCGTGTCGGCGCCGAAGATATTTGGACTAATGTCTCCGCCTATGAGTTATGTTTTCTAGTTATGTTTCGTTTGAACTGTTTTGTTTATGAGTTCACAGAAGGAACGCGATAGGTAATTTTCTATAGAATGGAACAGCGCCTGCAAGACCCAAACAATATGGGAATGAGTAACATCGCCGAGATCAGGGCATTCTTGTATGGAAAGGCAAAGGTGTTGGACGAAGTTGCGGGCGCCGGACCATTACCGTTCCAACCCTTATTATTAGTTATGTTCATTTCGCCATTGCGGGCTAGTTATTGGTTATTTTAGTTTTCAACCAAATAAACTGTGCTTATCGGACTTAATGTGTAAAATCGAAGTGGTTACGCCCTGAACTACCCCGAAGCTCTGACATATATTCTACGTGGACCAGATATATTTGAAATCAATGATTTTCGGACATATGTTTATTAGAGTTGTTCTACTATTTTTTTTATGCAGAATAACGCCATTATATTGTTTCTGTACGATTTTGAAACACCCTGTATATATACATATCAATATCGTGCACTGCACCTTGAGAGGAAATTTTCACTAGATATAGTTTGTAGCACTCTTTCATTTCCTTTTGTATGTGGGCACTCCAGTTAAACCTCTAGTCGAAAAAAAACACCAAGATACTTTACAGATTCTTGTTTAGAACTCCATAAATTGTGATATGAGGGAGGGGGGCTCTACTACTCTTCTAGTGTGAATATCTTGCAAACGCTCTTACTTTTATTTAAGCTTACCTTGTAACATTGCTGCGGGTGTAATTAAATTATCGCTTCGCTTTATAATGGTAGTGTCATCTGCAAATTTAGATAGGAATGAATTTGCGGGTTCAGGAATGTCATATGTAAAGAAGTTGTATAATATTGGAACTAAAACAGAATCTTGAGGTACTCCTGTTCTTATTGTTCTGGAAGTTGATGTCTTGTCGCATACCTTGACCATAAACGTCCTGTTTAGAGAAAGACGTTTGGAGGAAGAAATTATACTAACAAGGTATGACGAAAATAGTAGCTGAATTAATTTGTAAGTTAAACCCTTGGTGCACTCGGTCGAATGCTTGTTTACATCAAAAGAAGCAATTGCAGTATATTTCTTCTCTTCCAATACCCGTTCTATGATTTCTGACAGTCGCATTAGGTGGTGTGTGGTGTAATAGTTGGTTCGGAATCCAAATTGAAATTTTAGAATGATGTTATGATTTTGGAGTTTGCCGGCCAGTCTAGCTTTGATAATTTTTTCCAGCAGTTTCGAAAGGGTTGACTGAAGGCGGTAACTGGAAGGTCCGTGTGGGTTTTTGATAAGTTTCTGAAATAGAATAATGTCGGCGTGTTTCCAACTGCTGGGAAAATAACCCAGTCGTAGGTAACTATTAAAGGTTATAGCTAACAAAGCGTTTGATTTGCATAGTATGATGTTACATATTTCATCTCTACCTGGAGCGTTTTTATTTATTAACTTCTCGGTTAATTTTCTCAATTAGCGAAGCTTTTGAGAACTATGTGTTCAATAATTGGAAGTGAAACATCATCTACTGTTCGAGTAACTTGCTCTATGAAATTGGCGTTATCCTGCGTCTGGTTAGTTGTAAACACCGTCTCTAGGTAGCCTTCAGACAAGTTTGCCTTCTCACTGTCAGTCTTGAATTCTTGATTAGTTTTAGTGCTGGAGTGGTTGCAGGTTCTTTTAGAATGCATTTAATAGCTCTCCACACAGAAGGATCTCCTGGTTCCAACTTTTCTATGTAGTTACAATAGGAATGGATTCTATATTTATCTAATTCCCACTTAACCTGTTTGGAAGTTCTATTTAGTTCGGTTTTAATCTGAAGGTTTCTTGTCCATTGCCATAATCGCCTTAATCGGTGTATTTTCTAATTTTATTCAAACTGTCTATCGGTGGGTGCATGTAATTATTCGGACGACGGTGCTTTATGGTAATAGTCGATTTTTTTTCTTGTATTTTAATTGTGAAATCCTTTATATACACATATTATTACTATATTGCTGTTATTGTTTATCGTAAATTATAATACAACGCCACCAGAAGCTACAAGAGCATATCTGCCTTTTCTGTAGATGTTGTATCCAGACATTTTAAAGGTTTTATTTAGTATTAGATGTGTTTCACTTACACAAGCTATATCGGCGCTGAGTCTCACCGGGAATGCAATAACTATAGCATGTTGTGTCGTCACACCATTGGTATTCCAGTTTACAATGATTGTATTTTTAACATGGACTTTGCCTGTTACCTGCACACATTTTAAAGTAGTGAAAGTAACAGCGAAGCTGATAGTGTTTTAATTTGATTCATATGTGGAGCCAGCAGTTCTAATTTTTTTTATGAATTTAGTTAAAGTCAATTTTTCTTCAAAATTATTAGGAGTGTTCTTATGATTGTAATCTGATTGGTTTTCTTGCGTTTTTTTGGAGTAAGAAATGCCATCTCTTTGTCTGGAATGCCGTTTAGGTAAATTATTACTAGTGGTTTGTCGAAACGAATAAATACTTCCATAGTATGAGCAACCCTTAAAATTTGCAGGCTGTAATTCGCCGCAGTTCACGCGCTGTGGCTTAGTAATTTTGAGTTTTAGGTAGTTTTTGTAGTAGTGATTCCCTGTGCACTTTACACAACGGTGGTCCAATTACAATACTTTTTAGTATGCCCGGAACGTCGACGTCGTTGGCATTGCGGCACGGTTTTGCTCTTATGTTTTGGTTCAAGGGTTACAATACAGTGGCATATCGTTGTTACTTAAAAAAATGCTTTGTCTTTCTTTGTTAAATTAATAGCACATGGAATCGACTTTTTATTTTTACGTAACATTCTAGTGACGCTAATTACTGGCAGTTTTTTGTGCACCAATTCTTGTTTGATTTTCTTGGTAGTGATAGAGCAAAGAAGGTGATACATTTCAACCCACATTGGTGTATAAGCGGGGTTGTTAAACGAATGGTATTCAACATTATTGACGTTGTCAAATTTAGTCAAAGTTCGATAATCGTCTATTGATTTTCAAGAAATCGTCCTTGTAACTGGTGATAAATTCATTGACTGTATTGCCTTTTAAATATTTGATTATCGATTGATAGTCGAATTGGAGGCATTTTTTGTTTAATAATTTGCATTTCTGCGCTTGGTTAAGTCGATTGCAAAGTTTGGTCAGCATGATAGTTAGTAGGGAGGCCAAGAGAGTTAATAATTATTTTCGTGGGACTGAGTAGATTTATACCGACAAGTGCTACCATTGTAATTAGCGGTGTTTCCTCAGTAGAAAAACTCCTGTTGTCGCTTTCTTAGCCTGTGGAGTGACGAGCTATGAGGTCACAAAGGTGGTAAAATGGTAGGTTTCAACAGTTTTTTGAAAATAGCTCGTTACCTGTGAACTTTACTGTGAACTTTACCTTATACAAAATTAATCAACATTTAATTTACAATAAAAATGGTCTTATGCATTTTTGCAGTCCAGTAAAGGATTACGGAGATATGGAGGGAGTAAAAATGTCACTTTTTTTGTTTGGCAAAAATTCAAAAATTACGTCTATGAACTCGTAATACTCGCTCGAAGTGTATTATATAAAGGGTTCAAGGAAGTGGGGAGGCGAGATGGTTATGGTGAAGCACCCAGCAGCAAAGACGACATACTCGTACATTTGTGCAGATCATCCACTACTACACATGTTGAAGTGAAATTGGAAGATGGAATTAATGTCACTCTTAGACAAGCAAAATTTCTAACTAATACTAAAAACAAGATGCAGCTGATTGCTCTAATCACTGTACATAACAGCAAGCTGGCTGCAAAGTGAATCAGGCAGAAGGTTGTGCTGACATCAAGATCGTTTTTACAGCAATTGACGAATCAAAGAAGGAAACAAAGGCTATCGTAATTGGCAATGACACCGATTTATTGGTCTTGTTGGTTGTTCATGCTCTAGCAAACAAACAGTTGAAGATGATTGTACCGAAGAAAGGTAACCAAGAAGAAAAAGTTTACTGCACTGGTGCATACAGCGTGGTATCGGGGAAATGAAGGATTTTCTCTTGACAGCTTACACTTTCGGCGGATGTGATACCGTTTCTTTAATTTATAGAAAGGGAAAAATAACGCCTTCTGAAAAAGTGCAAAGTGCCAAGGAGCTTTACACAAAGCTGTTGACTTTTAACAACTCAAATGCAGACCCAGATGCGCTAGCTGATGCTGGAACCATTTCTTCCTTTCGATATTTGCATCAACAAATGCAGATAATTTGGATACTCTGCGCCTTCAATGTTACTTGCAGACCATCGCAAAGGAGCCTGTACACACAAATTTGAGGTTGGCTGTACTTTCCCCCACTTTAGCAGCTAGACAACAACCCTCTTATAGAGTTTACCATCAAGTGCAGCAATGGCTCAATGTCAATAAAGATTCACTAAAATGGAGTCGGACAAGGATTTGCGGTTATTTGCGTCCAGTTGCAACCGCAAAGGCAGCTGATTCTGAAAAAATGCTTTCCCTCATTGTTTGCACTTGTAATACGGGATGTCTCAGAAACTGTGAGCGTCGTCAGGGTGGCTAGAAATGCTCAAATATGTACAAGAATTGCTCAAGACATAGGTGCACCAACAGAGATGCACTAATTATTGACGATGGCATCGATGAAGATAATCTTCAACATAAAAAAGGGCTTAATGATGTTTAGGTTACTGATTGCTGTAATTAATTAATGTAACTACCATGTACGTTGTACATACCGCTTTCCATTGAAGAACATTGAATTTAATGAAAAGCATGTATTGTGAAGAAAAAATCCATTATTTTTTGTATTAAAACTTATTAGATAAAGTTTGTAGTCAACCTTGTTTCAATGCTATCCACATGATTTTATATTTTTAGGAAAATATGGCAAAATATGGAGGTAATTTAAGTAGCTTTAATTATAAAAGCTCAAATGGGAAAGAGGAAAACGATATGATAAATTATCTAAATGGAAAAATAGGCAAAATGAAGATAAAAGCGACAAAGGAGGGGAGCAGTGTAGATATGATATGTTTTTCGGACTTTTTCCACTGTCTAGGGTGTAAATCACACAACGTTTCGGGAGTTTTGTTCTACTCCCGTCTTCAGGTGTTCCTGGTTAGTCCTGAGAAGGACTTATATTCTACGTTTTTCTCCGTAAATTTGTGCCTCCCCCGGGGTTTGAACCCGGGACCGCTGATCGCTAGTCTGCCACTCTAACCACTAGGCCACCAGGGCGGTTGATCCTTTCCAGTCATTATCGTTGGGTTAGATCATTTGAAAGGACAAACTACGTCTGACAAATTTATACAACTTGTTAGCACACCTCTCAGGAAGCGAATTCGGTTTTTGTTGCTGGTGGCCTAGTGGTTAGAGTGGCAGACTAGCGATCAGCGGTCCCGGGTTCAAACCCCGGGGGAGGCACAAATTTACGGAGAAAAACGTAGAATATAAGCCCTTCTCAGGACTAACCAGGAACACCTGAAGACGGGAGTAGAACAAAACTCCCGAAACGTTGTGTGATTTACACCCTAGACAGTGGAAAAAGTCCGAAAAACATATCATAATAGACCACTGCCAAAAAATGACATTCAGGGAAGTGTAGATATATTGTCAGATTCATACACATACGCGTACATACATACATACAAACAGACAAATGTTCCTATGTTAATGATGCGTTACTAACTACTTTTTATAACGAAACATACTCTTTATAACGAAACATACTAATTTTCAAGTGATTATGTTGAATCCCAAGCTAACTGGAAAGTAATGACATCATTGCCCCCTCAATATCTCCGTAACTCTTGTCTAGAAGTCAAAAATGCATAAGACCATTTTTATTGTAAATTAAATATAGATTAATTTTGTATAAGATAAAGTTTGCGCTAAACCTCATAGTTAACGAGATATTCGCGAAAAACTGTTGAAACCTACCATTTCACCACCTTTCTAGCTTTCCACCCCCCTTTAAAGCATAATTTTTAAGATAGATTTCATGTTACGTGAATGTCTATTTGAGGGATTCTTTTTTAAAGAGCGACCTTTAAGTAACGATGTAACAGAAATTTTATAGGTTTTGCAAACTGATGACAATTCAAATAAAACAAAAATATCTCACTTGTAGCGCGTGTGGCGTGCGTTGATTACCAATTCAGTGTTGCAAACTCACGACCTCATGCACTGGGCTCAGACTTTTCGTCGATCTAAAACAAGCATTTGATCGAATACGATTAAATAACGTAATCGCAATTCTAAGACAAAACAACGTTAGCATAAAAAATCGTAAAAACACTCGACAGCAACAACATATCCAGGATATAGACCGATAAAGTACTCAACCTAGAAGTACATATAGCCGCGGTCATTAGACAAGGGGTTTCCATTATCACCAACATGTACATTGACGACATCGACCAGAGGTAGCAGATGAAACTAAATAAACATTTTGTAGGCAATAAGACAACATATGATGGGATAGTATTTGCAGACGCTCATCCTGCTAGCAGACTCAGAAGATAAGCTGGAACAGACGAAACTGAAATTGTACAAAACATGATCAAATGCTTAGATTCGACCGGGACGAAAATTATTGTCACACGTTCAGAACAGATTAAATGTTTTAGTTACCTTATGTACAATATCACTTCAAAAACTCAAGAAATGAAATACGTCTAAAGCTTGATAACGAAATGGCTGTCCTTATTTTACTCTATCACGTTAGAGTTACGAAAATTGAACACCATATTGGAGGATATACGTTACTAGATCAAAACACGAAATTCGGCTAGAATTTGGAATCTTTAACCTAATCGAAAAAACAAATCAGTATAGAAATAATTGTAATCTTGATTTCCCACGCGTTACTTTAAATTTGGCCAAGACTTCTTAATATTTGAATAATTACTTGCACTTTGCATTCTTAGCTAGCTCAGTAAACATGAAATTGCCTTAACACCTCAGTTAGTGGCTTTTAAAAAATCACTAGTTGTCAAAACAAGAAACTGGTTCGCCTCTAGTGTATCTCTGCAGCTGACTCTAAACAATGCACAAGAAAAGCCAATTTGTTTTCATCCATCTATTTACAAAACACAAATCAAACGAAAAAAAACAAGTTTATCAAGTAATCTAAATCAACATCAGGATAATTGTCTTTCAAAGGAACGCAAATGTCAAAGTGTCTTAATACGGCCCTGGCTTAAGCCGACCCTTGTCGAGCTTGCATCTAATCAAATCAGCACAATATGCGTAAGCAAACACATTCCTTAAGCGCAACTCGCACCCAACTGGCCGCGTACTTGATTTCGCAACTGCAACACTTTCCTATATCGAACTACCTTCGCTCCTCGAAGGTGTACTGGCTTGCATGGAAGATTACCAAAGGCTGCAATGGAAGAATCCCAGCACTGCTAGATAGTGACTCACGATTATCTGACGTTACGGTTTCGCGAGAAAGGCACTTTTAGGTGCGATGTAAATGAGCGTATCCATAAGGACGCTTTAAATTTACCCTTGAAATATGGCAAAAAAGTCTGTTCTCACCGGTACTCTTACAAAATGCGTTTGCGTTTAACTTGCCGCATGCGATCGGGGCACGAAGCGCTCAAAACCGCACATCTAGCTTGGGCCAAAGGCCGCTAGTCACCTTTCGATTCTTCTTGCAATTCGCTTGGCTGAAACTCCCCTCTACTCGCTAATCGGTTACGAGGTGCATTTATCGCAGGACATACGTAAATTAAAATTAACAATACACTTCCAGCGCAGGACCGGCTTTGTGAACAGTTACTTCCATAAAATGCAGTCTTAAATCTAATTACAATAATAAAACATATGAAATCCGCTGGCTCTTAACTACGAATATAAAATAAACATTACAGATGAAGGACGCAGATGGATCTTTACAAATTCCGTATTTCTCGTCAACTACTACTTTGCTATAGACCCACACATAGAAGAAGAAATGTAAGAACACAATTGAAACATTGGAAAGACAAACACAAATGTGAGACGGGAACAAATTAAAAAGTTTCATCCGTGCAGGAGATGATGATGGTGATGAGAAAAATGTTTCTTCCTTAAATAATATGTTTGTAGTACACAACAGAAGGGCCAAATTAATATAACAACTCATAAAAATGGTCTCCCTCTTTAACAGCCTTTCTGCATTCACTTCTGGACGGGGCCTGTTGATGCCAGTTTGTGCCCACCCTCTTCTTAATATCATCGATTCATATATTGTGTGGTTTTACAACACTTCTTTTTAGATTATTCGTAGATTTAATTGTTAGTGTAGTAGGTCATAACGGGAGTATATACTTATGTATTAAATACCTTCAGTTTCAGATTTATTGGAATGTCTGATGTTTTTTAAGTCTTTCCACAGTAACTCAAGTCGTTCTGACTCTCCTAGTTACCGCTGCTGTTTTGTTGATTACCATTTTCGTCAGGAGTTTATAGGGATGATGAAGAAGGGTAATTGGCCGATAATTGTGTATTTTGAATTTGTCTACTTTCTTGTGTACTAAGATGGCCTGCGCAGTTTACCAAAATCGGGAATCTGACCAGTTAAGAAACATTTATTTAGTAGAATGTTTATTGATTCTAGAGTGACTTCTCCTTCTACTTTTAGTATTTCACTGGTGATTTCGTCTAATCCTGGTGAGCAACTGTTTTCCATTAGAGATAGACTCAGCTCGATTTCTTCTAGCGTAATTTCGCGGAAGTCCTCTGATTCTGCATTCGTTACGCTTCTGTCGTTTATTTGTTGCAGTTTTGGTATTGTAGAAAAATAGATTTCTGTGTAAGAGTCCTCAGATATTTGTTGTTTTCCATATTTCATGCCTTCCTCTTTCTTTTTTAGTTGATGGATTGCCATACGTTCGTTTGAGTTTTCTCATTTTAAATCTCCCATGTTTTTATTAATTTCTGTTACTCTCTGGATTACTCTGTGATATGCTATCGTATGTCTTTCCTTACTTTTTTCCTGACTTTTTTGTTTATTTCCGCGTAGCCTGCTACGTCTTTATTCATGTTTTGTCTTTCTGTTATTAGTTCTTGGGCTGTTTGTTTTAGTTTTGTATTTTTATTGCTTTAAAACATATTTCTTTAATCGCTGTTCCTATGTGCATGTAGATTTCCTCAGTATTTTAGTCTTTTGTTTAATATATGTTAGTATTTGTCCACGTTTTGCTTCAGTTTCTCAGATGTGAGAAATCACTGCTGTTGTATTGATTTGTTTTTTTTGTTAGTGTGTTGATAACTACTTTCACTCTAATTAATTGGTGATCGCTACCTAATATTGAATATGTTTAGAACTGAGGCATTTTTGACGATATATTTTCAATTAGAATTATATAATCTATTTCATCTTTAGTTGGGGCTTTTTTATGTCGATCTTATGTTTTTAGATCTTTTAAAGAAAAAATTCATTCAGTATAGTCTTTCGTCCTAAAGGTAGTTCTTAAGAATTTCTCCTCTTTCATTCGCACTTCCAAGGCAAACATTTCCACAATTTGAAATATTTTGACTATTTTTGTCATTGATATTCGCATTAAAATCGCCTATTACGATTGTGTATTGAGCATTTTCTGTTTTCTTTGCTGATGATATATCTTCGTACACTTGTTCTACCTTTTTTTTCTTTGGGAAATTATTTTTAGTCTCTATCTTTTTCGTAATTGTAGTATTATGTAATTATATACTGTTTGAGGCTTTCGCCGTTACTCGAATTATTCTTCTTAATATAGAATTTCGGGTTAGACCGAGTAGTATTTGTAGATGAACACCCAGCATTTTCTGGCTAATGTACCTTGCACCTTGTGAGCTCGAGCAAAAACCCGCGCTATGGCCATGCTCTTTGGTGGCTCGTGTTGTTTGAGTATCTTGAGAACGAGGATACTTAGGCAGATTTGGCGTTTTTGCTGTATGTGCATCCATATTCACTAAGCCGAAATTGTATGTTAAGAAGAATAACTATGTAATTACCTCCACTTGATATTGCTTTCATTTTTGTAGCTGTTTTATGTTTTTGTTTACTATTATAGTTGCTCCTCCTATGTATGGGTGTTGGTATAATAGATGTCCAGAATTGAGCATTTTCTTTTAGCATTCTAGTTTCGAATAAACCTAAAGTATAATGTAAATGAATATTATTTATATCATGAGATATAACGCCTTTATTAAACAAGTTGGTGCTAATAAATCTATTTTTATGTATGTACTAGTACATTATGCCAACAGTCAACATTAAATAATAATCTAGAAAAGAATTTAGCTCTTAGCACAAATATGTTAATAGTTATGTATTTCAGCAACTAAATTGTATAGTTCGCCGTAGAATTTTGAAACTGAATTAAAGATAATAAAAAAGTAATACAACAGTGACGATATGACGATTAATGCCATTTTTAGTTTTTCTAACGAAATAAAATGTACTAAATATGTCCACTATCATTAAACTAGTGCAAGTGCTTCTTCGCCTTGTAAAAGTTTAGTTAGTTTTATAAGTCAACATCTAGCACAATTTGTTTGCAATCATGGGCCCACAATTATAAATATTATAGTCGACTGCAATGATGAAATTAAACATTGTTTTTCTATGTGTATCAAGCATACAAATAATAACTTAAACAATTGCTTTCTCTCTGATATTTGTAGCAATTAACGTATACTAATAAACCTCCATATTAAAGCATACGGCACCTGGAGTCGTTTACTTATTCACTATTAAAGCTGTATGGGCACGGCGTCCTGGGAAAGATTTTAAATATTAAATTCATTAAAATTATTCAACATGAAACATTTCGTTACTCTAAACCAGGCACACATTTTACGCCTCGTTAATATTTTGGCACTGATAATTTTACTACACATATCATGAACTTTCAGTAGGAAAATCTCTCTACGTAAAAGGAGTTCATTTCATTTTTTGCTCGAAATCAAACAGAAACTGCTACAGTTTGCTCCGGAAATGATTAATTAAACTCGCTAAAACATTTTTCAATATAATCATCCGTGTAATTTTAATTGGGACTTTGACCGAAATTTAAAAATGTTGAATTATGAATTATTTCGACAGCTGTAATTAAGGCAATCGTCGATGAAAATGTTAAATATACTAAATAACTGTGGCTCATAATAGGAAATTGCTTGTGTGAATTTCTGAACCATGAGTCAAACATCTTAATTATTAAATTCCTTTAATTTTCTTTCAAATACACATTTATGCTAGCCTGTTAATGTAATTTCCAATAAACCATTCAAAATATTTAGGATAAATACTTATATCAATAAAAAAAATGTTTTTGATTGTTAAGCGAATCTGATCGCCATTGTAACGAAAAGTAAATTAAATGTCTACACAAGTGTTAGGTACAATGTAACATTCACGAAAATTCCCGATAGCAACATTGTATTTCAAACAACTAGCTCAAGAAATTAATTCGCTACTGGTACGCGCAAATATGATTTGACAAATAAGGGCGCCAGGTTCAATAACTGATGGTAATTCGCTTCGCCAAACCACACGGGATGAAACGAACACAGAGAATAATGATTGACACGTTAATTAACATAATAAACTCGACTCACGAATAGTGCGTGCGGTAGCGATCAAGCGAAGTTATAAAGGCCCCGAATGAAAATCTCCAATCAACGCTTAAGCAGACTGATCGCGAATACGTTCGTAAAATGGTCTTCTCGAAGCCAACGCTTGCTTTTATGCAAAGAATTAATAATATTATGGATATATTATTGGAGACGTCCACAACTGTTGGCACTGACAAGGCTACTGACAAGTATCAAATGGCAAGGATAAAAACTTCAAGTGGCGAAGCAGTCCTCTAACCGTTTAATCAATATTTTAGAACAACAGCGCAACGTGCACAACAAATGTGATTACTTCAAGGTTTACCCTAAGTTATGATTTTAAAACGAAAGTACAAGTAATATTTTTTTTCTATTAAAGATGGATGCTCCCTATCCAAAACAAAATGTTGGGATCATTAACACACGTACGAAATATATCAAAATATAATAAACTGACTTCCTTTCTTGTGAATAATGTTTAAAAACTTGTTATAGCAGCCTTTAAATTTTACCATACGGTTTGCTACTACTTAGTAGAAACTTAAATCGTCTATGAACCATTTAACATTTGTCGTCTTCTGTATTTCATCACAAGGTATTATCAGCAGTAGCGTTAATATCATACTCCCCATTATAGATTAGCAGTGATCCATGATCCCCCAAAATGTAGAATCGAAGGAGGAATTACCTGCTATTGCATTCCTTGGCAAGCCAATCCTTCACGCATTTTAACATGGTTTACAGTTGCTCTAAGTTCCTAAGTGATGGTCCTGGTGCCCACAAATAGTACCACTATTTATAACGATTTCGAATTGTGCTTATCCCTAATTTCTTCAAGTATTTTTTGTATTAAGTTGATGTTGTTGCTTGACCATTTTTGAATGAAAAACTCTGCACTAGGTGCAAAGTGATTAACATCGGATTTGTCGTTTGTAGCTACCATTTCTGGGTTCTATCTCTCACTCGGTGCTGCTTTTAATGGATGTAGAGAATTTCCAACTACATGTTTGTTCATTACCTACAATTTCTTTTTCGTTATTGTTACGCTCATTTTGTAGTTTCACATGCAATATTTCAAATAATTAATTGGATTCCACTGTTCTCATTTATTCCCAAATATCCAGTATATTTCTACCTAACTGGTTAGGCAACCCTATTAACATTTTTGGCAGTTTTTGAACATTCTACGGTTATATCCTTATCAGCTTAAACCACACTTTGCATTCCCCAGTTCTTCTGATGGTCCACTTTCAAATTTTTGAACCTTTGATAAGATGAATTAGACTGTTTTTGGGGAAATTTTCGGCCATTCCATGCCAGTCCTGGTTCGTGTAAGTTGGTCGCTCCTCATGGGGGACTTGCTTCGTCGGCTTTGGATTATAGCTACCTTCATTTTGGAAGGATTTGTGAGGCATCGTAACCCCCTTTGAATGCAATGGTAATTTGTGTGATATTACCGGCATTCGCTGCGTCTTTGACGGATTTGATTGGAGGACCCGATCTGCGTTCTGAACTGCACTACTTCGCTACTTTTCAACTCAAGGTTTGTTGCCTACGGTTTCCCTCCTTTAGCTCCGTAATCTACCTGGAAATTTGTATTCCTTCTGGTTATGTATCTTCTGTTTTATGATTTGTGCTTATATGCGCAATTAGTTTTGGTAGTGTAATAATTGTGTATCTTTGTGTGTGACCTATAGCTTGGATATGATAGCTTTTGCTTTATGATTTGTGCTTATCTGTCTAACTATGGTCTTAATTCATTATAGTACTTACCGGTTGTTTCGGCAGGCATTTTAGATTGCATTAATTTACTGCTCGGTCACTTAAGTAATCACTTTACCTGTACGTAACATCGTAATAGTATTTTAACCTAGAATCTCGTTTTGCAATTTAACCCGTCAATTTTGTGTTGCGGCTACGCTACCGCACGCAGGAGTATTAACGTTTTTATTCGGGTTAGGAATGAACTCAAGTGAATTGCTTGATTGATTACAGACCTTGATATGAATTTCTTATAGGTCATGTACCGCCTCGTCTAAATTTTAATTGCTGTAAATTTGACTTAGTAAGCCAACTCTCGGGGTTGATCGTTGGCATTGCTTTACACTTGCGCTGTTCGTACCCCAAGTCCCGCCGTGGGCCGCCCTCTGCCTCACAGACCTATGTAATGATTTCGATCTTTATATATTGGGTTGCAGATTTAGCTAGTCATGCTACGCGAAGCGTGGATCTCCGCTTCACGGAGACTGCGTCTGTATTGGAAATTCGTTATATTTTTGAGATTCTTGATTTGGTATTTGAATAGTAAGTACAACTAGGTGGTTACTGAGCATCTAACGCCCTTCTGGCTAGTTTTGAATCAGGTAGCACTACTTTTTTTGCAATAGGTCAACTTGCTGTGATATTTATTTGTTATTTGATGAACCTGTGATATATTTGTGATATTTGTTGAAGTGTTTATATATTTATTTTGGTGTGTATTTATGTGAGTTTTTATGTTGCAATGTGGTAAGCATTATAAAACCAGAAATCGAATTATGAATAACTCACGTTACTAGTTATTGGTTATGGTATTATTTTGACTGGCTTGGTATATCTCTTATCTTGGGGACGTCCGACCCAAGGATTTGTCTACGTCGAGGACCTGGCGCCCTCTCCCTTAGTTTCTTTTGCAGCTTTGCTGGAACCCCGACCCTCTCGACGAGTTAGCCAACCCAGGCCAATAGTCAACAGATGGCAAAGCACCTAATACAACTTTCGCCAACAGGTAAGGGCCGCCCTTCGCCATCCTTCGTTACATTATGCCCGCTAATTGAGGACTTTGGAAATCCAAACACTTGGTGAACAGGTTCTACTCTTAGTAGTTGTTGCTTAGCATTTTCTTCAATTTCCAAAAATTTGGTAGGATATGGATCTTCTTTGCAAGTGACCATACTAATTGTCTTCCTGTTTGGGTTGATTTTCATATTTTCAACTGTGTGTTCTCGCCCAAAAAACCATCTTTAAGCATTTTATGATGATGTCTCCATAGATTTCTGCTCCGAAAGTGATATTATTTTGGTAAACATGATCATTATTGTTAGGAAAAGTAGTACTGGGTAAGGTTTGGATTAATTTTGGAAGAATTAAAAAAAACAATTTTCAACAGAAAGTTACTAGAGAACCGTGATATGGTTTGGACTTTTGTTATGAAATTGAATATTTTGGATTCTTCATTGCCAAGTCCGGTAATTTTCACTCGAATTCTTATCCTTGGGTTTGTTAATAGTTGAGCAGCATTTTCAGTTATGGACAATGCTTGAGATCGTGGATCTATTAGTGCTCGTAAGTGGAGCGTTTCCATAGAGAATTTGGCTTGGACTAAAGTTGTCACTAGTAATGTCGTTTCGTCCGTTGGACGACTGGTAGTTATGAAGGTGTTGTTGGAGTGATATCATTTCTTGTAGTAATATGGGCAACTGTTCTGATTGGTTCTGCAGCTTGTCCTGGATCTCCATGCAGAAGCGTATGATCATCTGAATACTCAACAACGT
Organism: Agriotes lineatus; assembly: GCA_940337035.1. Classification (NCBI taxonomy): domain Eukaryota; kingdom Metazoa; phylum Arthropoda; class Insecta; order Coleoptera; family Elateridae; genus Agriotes; species Agriotes lineatus. Next base: position 65,981 of record CALNHX010006696.1, read on the forward strand.
GTTAACCTGCGACATATCTGGTTTGATTCATGAGTTAGATAATGGAAAGATAGTCTCTTGTTTTTCACGAACTGGTTCTTTTAAGGGTTATCAATATTTTAAATTTTTTGCAGAATTGAATTCCGCGTTTTTGTTTACAGTATTTACAAATAATATGAGGCGTATCAATAGGCTGCTGTCATCCTGAAGTGTTACCAATGCATTGATGTTAATTTTGATCTTCGTCTATTAAAGTTTGGAGTACTTTATCTTAGTTTTTTAATAATTGCTGGTATAGTTTTTTGGTTTCTGCATCCCATTTATTCATGATAGTCCTACGTACTAAAGGAACCCATGTACTTGGGTTAATGCCTAAGTTATCGATTCCTTTGAAGCATTCGGTTGTGACATCGTGTAACTGCTTTATCTTCTCAAGGATTCCTTGGAGATAGAGTAAAGATTCAACATTTTGTCAACCAGTCTGAAGAACAATAGTCAGTTGTTCTGGTACATTTTTTAAAGAATATCCATGCTGCTTCGTTATTTCCCGCAGTAGTTTGAAGATGTAATAAATAATTGCTTGAAAGATGTTGAAAGCGAACCAATTTTCATAGCCGCCTTTAAACATGAGAATTTGTATGTTTGGGTGCAAAATACTGTTTGATGGAACAGTTGTGGATACCGTGTTGTCAGTTCTTCTCTCTAACTTTTCGAAGAGGTTATAGTACTCTTGTTCCGCCTGTAAATATTCGTCGTTACAAGCATCTCTAGTATGATATTCCTCTTTATGTACTATTATATCTATATGAAAGCTTCCAATGCCTTGATATAGCATGGTTATTTTTTTATTAAGTTATCAAAGTGGTTCTTGGGCTTCTCTCTTGTCAGCTTCTCCGTGGATTGGTTGATCGTATGACGTAGTAGCTGCAGTATAACGTTTTGCTTTCTTCGTCGTAGTCTCTGATCCACGGATTGACGTAGATTTTGTTACTCGAGAGCGACTTTGTTTATCTCCTCCATTCTGAAAGGTATAGTTGATCGTATGTAGGACGGAAGATGTATCATGGTTAGATGGGTGTCAGACTAATTTATATGATCAGTCTGGATGTATAAGATATTGTCCCGGGGCGCTGATAAGCAGGGAAGGTAGATATAAGCCGTTCACTAAATTTCGTAGAGCAATTGAGCAATATTGGTCTTATAGAAATTAACATGTTAAAAATGAAAATATCTTGTCAAATGGATGGCTTGCTGATTTTATTTCATGTTGATTTTCACATCTGCCACGTAACATTTCAACATTAAAATAGTAATAAGTAGGTAGGTAGTAAATTATTATACATTATACTGGATTGTTTGTCCTTTCCAAATTTTTATTTTTTAACGTACAAGAAATATATTCTCTAGTCTCTACATCAACTCGTGTTCTTTTAAATCTGGTCTGTTCTTTTTAAATTGGAAGTAGCATTATTTAGTGGAAATTTTTTGTTGTAACAAAATTATTTTGAACATTTTGACTTTTCTTTTGACGGAAATTATAATTATTTTTATCTACTCCAGTGGGATAAGTAACTCATTACGTCACTCATTTGACACTGTTTCAGTTAGGTAATGAAGCTCATTACACCACTCAGTTATGTAATGGTTTCATTACGCAACTGAGTTGTGTAATGACTTCATTACCTAACTGAAATAGTGTTAAATGAATGACATAATGACATTTGCCTACTAAAATAAAATGACAGATCTGACATTTCTGTTAATGCACTTTTCTCAATTTTAGGCAGTCGTAGATAAAATTTTGTACAATACATGTGTGATAATGCATCATTAATATACTTGTGTACTTACATTACTCGTGCTACGCACTCGTTTGTAACTTACACACACGTATATTAATGATGCTGTTATCCCACTTGTATAGTAAATAACTATTACACACTTGATAAATCATTTATTTTCTTACGAATAATAAAATAATACATCTGGCAATGTGGTGACAAGAAAATGTCGAACAGACACTGTCGGAAAAAAAAGTTGCATCTGCTACGTCACCGAATCAGTTAGTCCAACATGAAAAGAAAAAAATCATAGCCAACTCTGTCCCAAAGAGGTCGTGAACGGATTATACCTCCCGCACTGATAGGATAACCAGATTAGGTAGATGTTCCGGCAGTGCTGATGACCGAGGGATGTCAATGTTTCTCGTACTGATGAGGAGGTATATGTCTCAGAGGTAGTAGTGACCAAGGGAGCTAGAATATTCTCACCTGATTTAGATAATCAAACGAAAGAAATGATATGTCGTCCCGGCGGTGTTGGCGTTCATGATGGTTTGAGTTTGAATTCGCTTATACGTACTAGTTGATGGACGTAAAGAATTTCCCGATGATGGACGTTTCTTAGTAGAGTAGATGAAGTCGACTGTTCTCCATCCGTTTCGAAGGACCATATGTACCGATATCGATTCAAAGTATTTTGTCTAGGCATGCGGAGTACCAGATACTTTAGACACCAACTGCTATGATCATGTGGTCAAAGACCTACTTAGAATTTTTCCGTACCCTAGCAAAGGATCTTTTACATGCCACACATCGTAGTAACATAGGACTCACAGCTTTACATCACTTCCGAACGATGACATTCTGTAGAGATTTTCATTCACATTCTTTTTATTTTTACAAACCTCACCGGAACCGAGAATTCGACCCTACGATCAGTAGACGGGATGCTTACCACTGCGCTACCAGTTTTCGTATGAGTTTTCATAGTAAATGTTAATACGTAATAGGAGATCGCCGGTTACCAGCCTCAGAGATCAAGTAGTTACGGCCTGAAAAGCAATTTCCTAGTAAAGGGTAGAGGGTTATGCCGGTTTCCAGCCTCAAAGACCAAGTGATTATGGCTTGGAAATCATATCCTTATAGATGTGCAATCGTAAAGATTAATATTGATTTATTAATGAAATTTTACTGCTTTTATACACAAAATATGAAGTAGCTTAGCGCAAAACAACTATTAGTTACTTGTTAACGTACTCATATTTGACGACTTAATTGCTAAAGGTAAACACAAAGTAAATATTTAGAAAATCTCTTCAACTTGTTCCCATGTTTGTAGACGGATTTTACTGATTAGTGTTGTATAACGTTATCGGTAGCCTTGAACTAATGTCGACCTGAATTTCTTTAGAATTAAAAAAAAATCTGTTGCGCAGTCAGCGTATACAAATCCATTAACAACTTAAACTGATCCTTTCAAGAACAATAAAGGTTTAAGGGTTCTGACGTAGGATACATGATGAAACATGTTCAAATCCATTTAAATGTGTCAGACACTGCAATATTTTTTCCTATTTAGAATTAATGAGGTAAAATAGAATATATTTATCTTTAAATGTAATAAAATTTAATGTACTTTAGAGAACCGCATATTGAAGATATTTCAAGTGATGGGAAAATTTTGAAATTATTATCAGAATTGACATAAAAAATAGATAATGTATAAGTAAAGAACTGTGTTGAACAGTGAAATTACTAATTACCAACCAACTCATATAGCAACTTGAAGGAATAGGGTAAGTGTCATGCAACTAGTTTTCAGTAAATAATGGGCGTGAGAAAAACTGCAAGTACTTATGAAGTAAGAAAGATTCTTATATCTCTCATAAAAACATTCTGTATAAAAACCCATAAATAAATAAATTGAAATATCTGAAAAACAATATAATTTCCAATTATCTCTTAGTTGTTTACTGACTACCTCAAGTGAAATTTTCACGTAAAATTCCTCTCAAAAATACGACCAAACCTTTCGGATGTTCACTATCACATACGTTTTGCACATTTATAGATCATAGCAGCAACCAGTTCTATTTTAGCGGGATGCTGCGGCTGATTGAATTGCAGAAAGTTATTTCCGGGTTTATCGCAGGTAGGAATTTGTTGAATCGTTGTCGGAATAAAAACGTTCGCTAACAGACAGCAATAGAAAACACAGCTTGCTAAAGTTTTTGCTTTGCCGAAGACGGTAATGTTATTACTAACACTTTATACGGCAGCTTCTTCGAGTTGAAAAGTTTAATTTGTTTGGGAAAACTGCCTCTTCATTAAAATTACAAGCTTCTGCGAACAGGTCAGTGAACACCACGAAGCTTTTTAAATTGTCTGTCCTGTTCCACCTTGGAAGGCAGATGAATTTACAGATGATGGATTTTTTCTTCTACAGCTCTTAAATTCAATACAGTAGATGTTGAAAATAGAAAAAAAAATCTTTTATTGCAATCCTTGTATTTCGGCGTCACGTAACACAGAACCTCGGCTGAAGTTATTTATTACTTTATTGAAATCGTTGAAATTCTTGGAATTCTCGATACAGACTTGAATATTATAACAAGCCTTTAGCGTTTGGTACAGCGATTTTCCTTCTGCTTCAAATATTAATAAAAACAGTTTTAGTATCGCCAATAAAATCTTGGTTTAGAAAATATGACCATCAGCTCGTTACGCATCACGCATTGCTTAACATCAAAGAAACATTATATACTATTCAAGTCCACACTGGAACAATTCTGATAGTTGCAACACAGGAAGTCAAGCACAAACGCCTTTCATTTTTCGTGCAAGAAATTGTTGTAGAATAAATGTTCGGCCAAATTTACTTAGCGTGAATTTAAATTGCAACTGGGAGATATTCCCTGGCCCCTAGATTTTCTCCTCCAAAAACAGTAGCAAGGATCCGCTTGAATGTAGAACCCCTCCAAACGCGAATTATCAGACCGTGACAGCATTCAGGTGAATTGCGAGATAAATCACCTAATGTGGAACAAGTAGCAATTTGTCAACATGAGACCACTTGCATTACAACTGACAATATTCGGCTTTGCAATTTATGTTAAGCGTATGCAGGGTTAAACACTCGAACAGTTTGTTTCTGCACAGTAAGTTTGTTAGAGTTAGTGGCAGTAAGCACTTTCACTACTGTTGACACTTGCAAGCATGATTTCCTCTAACAACGGGGTGTTGTAGCCTACGCAATTTCTCTACGTGAAATATAATAGATGTAAGTTCTGAAAAATGTGTTTTTATAATAATGCAATTATATGAGGCTTGTACCGTAAGAAATGCCTGTTGGCCTGTAATACGGTTAAATTAAGAAATATCCAAAAGAAATCTCGCATAATATTTCTTCAAACTTTGAACTACAAAACATTATTTTTCAACCTAATGCCCCTCTCTTGCTAAACAGTGCGCCACCTTGAAACCCATCGCTCAAATAATCCACTTTGGAAAAAAGAGACATTCGTGGTTTTCACCCACTGTTTTACAGCTGATTCTTCGTCAATGATTCGAATTTAATTTCTTTCATACTGTCTTCATTGGCCTAAGCAAATAAAAGTTCGATGGAGCTAAATCAGGACTAAATGCTGGATGTAGCATAACTGACCATCCCAACTTCTGTATCGCCTCTTGAGTAGCAAATGCAGTATGGGACCTTGCATTATCACGGTGTAAGACACTGCTAACTACATTTTTCGGAGGCCTTTTTATAAGGACTTTTTTAATCTTTTTTAAGGTCACTATATATCGCTAGCTATTAATTGTCGTCCTTGGTAGGAGAATAACACCCTGACTGTCCCAGAACAGAATACAATTGCCATAATTTTTTTGGAAGAAGTTTGCACTTTAAAATCTTTTGGGGTTGGTGATGACGTGTGACGCCATTCTTTTGACTGATTTTTGATATGTGGATCATATGTAGATACCCATGTTTAATCCCCAGTCACAACATTATCAAAAAAAGATGGTCCTCGTTCTTCGAAGGTGTTTACAAGGTCAGCACAAATCTCCATTCCTTTTTCCTTTAGTGCTTCGGTTAACTGGCGAGGAACTCACCTAGCACACACCTTAGAATAACCAAGATCATTTTCCATAACATTATGTCAATTGTCGACTCAGCAAAAAAGCCGTCCCTGAATATCAGCTGCAGAACAACCTTCTTTTTCCAAAAACTCTATAACTACTATTTGTTTTAATTTACTATCTATACTGACAATAGTTGTCAACACAAATGAACCTGTCAGTTTAATAAACAACTGTCATGACAAAACAATAAGTGACCAAAGCCTTCCTTGATTATTTTGTTTGGCTTTTCGAGGCTAACTGTTATCACTTACGGTACTTTCTATAATTTAACAATTGGATACACAAAATCTGTAGAAGTTTATAAAGGAACATATTCTTCACATACTATAATCCATTCACAACGTTTTCTCCACCCAGTAAACTGTTTTATGTTTTTATTATGTTGTATGCGTGACTTGTGTTAGAAGTCAAACTGTGACATGAAAGTGCTATGAAATTTTTTACAACTGATTTATTGATATTGTTGCAATTCTAATGCCAAAATGCCTACAATTTTATGGAATTAGACAACAATTTAACTGGCAACAGTGCAAGTCTTAAAAAATTATAACCACCAGTAGAAAACAACATAATTCAATTGTGTTATGTGCAGTTATTTGCCATGTGTACCAACAAAAATGTTGCCTGTTGAAAGGAGGAAACATTGTGAATGGTTTGTATGTATCATTGTATGCAAAAGTATCTGGAATAGTTTGTGTTACCCTTTGTAAACATGGCAATATATTTATTTAATATCAAAGTCAAAATGCGGCTAGTGTCGGTCCGTTGATAGTGACATTTTAAATTTTAGATGATTTTGCATAGAATAGTACATAACAGTGATAACAACTAAGTTGAAATTATTGAGATTAACGGTTTCATTTTAAATGTTATTTACTTTAATGTTAATACACTTCGCCGTCCTTTTTCGCATCAAAGTTATTTAAATCTGTGGTAAATGGAAGAGAAAAATATATGTAACCAGAACACAGACATAGAAAGAAAAACAAAAACTAGATAACCAATAATAAAACAATTGGTTTAATGCAGCAAAGACAACGATCTAAGAACAACGGCAGATGGCAATATCGAAAAGCCCCAGAAGATAAGAAATAGGTAAAGAGCTTTACTTAGAAATTCCCTTGCAAGTGGACGTTGTGACACTAAACAATTTTAAAAATCAAAGGAAACTGTGGGTAGAAATATCTTAACGTTCTTAATAATACTGAAACAATAAAAGGAAACACTTGCTAATGCGAATTAGTTCAATTTTCAAATAAAAAAAAACATTGCCGGTAGTGGGATTTGACTTACAGCGCCTGAGAAGGCCATTTCAACTACACCCGCGTGTTCCACGAGCTCATGGAGCACCTCTCGCGTCTATACTATACGCAGCGGTATTAAACAGAACGCTATTATTGTTGCACCTTCTTGACTCTTCTTAAATTTACCCTGTATCTGTTGCGTCCCACTTTCGTCAAGTTTAAAGTTTGAACAATGTGCAAATGATTAGTTTGTCTATTTCTAAGTTAAAGCAAAAATAAACAATTTTTTAAAGATGTGTTCTCTGTATATGTCGTGTCCAAAATATGCTCTTTTTTAAGGGTAAAAACCTGAACTCTGTGCAAAATATTACTTTCACTTAAGTAATAGTTCTTGAGTTAAAGCAAAAATAGGAAGAGTTTATTTTTTAATGTACTCACCCCGTATATATTTTACCGATATTTTCTCAATTTCATGCCAAGAATGCATATAATTTGCATACAAAATATCGTCTTCCTCCAACAAATATATTTTGAGTTATACCGGCAACAGAGAGGCAGAATTAAGAAAACCCGTTTATCGTCATCTGGGGACCCTGAAACGTAAAAATGTGAACAAATCTTTGAAGATATTTTTTCTCGATTACAATACTTCCTTCATCTTTTAGACGAGGGAAATAAAAAGAAAATTTATGAGGTACAGAAGCAGAGGGTAATGGTTAAAAGTAAAGGAATAGAACATAACATACAAAAGAACTATCTAGACGAAATATTCTACGATCGAAAATAGTTTGCCCTTAACTCTAGCAAACAATAAAAAACCTTTAAAAGGAGAATCTTTAAAAACTCTTTGCTTCTCTTTTGTAACTCGACCGTTTAACGTGGTATACGAAACAAGTAAAATTCAATCAGATTGATTTTAAGAAATTTCTGTTATTCTCTCAAAGAAACCAAATGTAGTACATTGTAAAGATTACCATCTAACATTCCTAATCAGCTACGTTCTAAAAACCTTCTTTATTCATATATCTATCTACAGGAAAGATCCATAGTTAACCTACCCTTTTCGGTTTTGAATCGAATTTTGAAATATTTAAGGCAATTTTCGGCCAGTAGATCCTAGTGTACCTCTGCTTGGATCATCGGTAAGTTGCTCTTTTATCGAATATCAAAAAGCAGCGTGCAATATGTTACAGGGACAAACCCGTTTACAACTATATGAGGTGCTCGATTTAGATCAGTGGGAAGGGGGATGGCCAAAGCTTAACGAAAATGCCCGCTGGCGATAGTCAAAACAAGAGGTGTAGCTTGAAGATGCAGGAACAAATCCGTATAATTTATGTGGTCGTCACTTGATGTCTTAACCAGGAATTGGTGGAGATCCTACTAGGAAAATGACTCTCGGCAACGGGTAGTGTGCTTACCTTCAAGATATGACCTACCTTGTATCGTTATTCCTGGAATTCTTAATTAACTTACTTCAAGAATTCGCGCTACTGCATTTTAATTCAGAAAGTAATTATACAGCATAAAATTTAAGACAAGTATATTAAAACAACATACCTAAAAATACATTTCCCCCAGGTCATAGCTGTATGCTGAAATCGCAGTAAATTATTATGTAGCACTTAATGGGTGGAAGTGGATGCCTGTGGCAGCGGCTGGATTGGAAGCAGAATGGATAACAAAGAATGACTATTGGCACATCGACGTCGATATATTCGCGTTGTAGCGATATACTTACCAGGTTTGCATCGACAGAGCGTCGGTCTACAGAGTGCTCACGAAACGATACGGGGATTCAACCTGGGGGTCGAAATAAAATTCTACTGTATAACAATGAAACGGGAAACGAAATACAAATTCGTAGACTAAAAATTGGAGATTATTAAATACGACGATGTCAAGAAGGCCAGCATTTGTCCTATAAGGCTCCCAATATACCCAGTACATTTCACGGTACTGCACCACCCAAATTATGCTTTGCCGAAAACCTCGCACTCGCTCTCGCTGCTGACAACTGACTTCGGCGACCCGCGCTAACTTGAGCCCGCGAGAAGAGGTTCAACGATATTGTCAACCCCTTTAACGCGTGCATAAAAGTACGGCGTCAATTTTTAACCTGGCCTAACAAATACATAATATTGGAGAGATACAGCACCAATGATCAGTGCACTTAGAAATATCGAACTAAACAAGAAAAACACAAAAATCATGTTACAGGCGAAACAGGTATTAACGACACAAGACACAATTTGTTACAACGCAAATACTCTTTAAAACAAATCCGTCAGTTTGTTACCTCATAAAAGAACTACATCACGACAAAATCGGGGAAAATTACCCAGATTCCTTGCCCCAATCCGTTACGATTAGCTGTAACAAAGGTTCCCCGAGATTAAAACGCTCAGTGATAGGCTTGTTTCCAGCGACCTTAGATTAAGGCTACGATCCGGTAATCGAGATACGGACGTTAAGTAATTAGCGCCACCACTTTTGTTGGTAAACCCATGCACTCCAAAAGTGGAAATAAATTAACGGAGCTTAAAAGGGGGTTGCAGTGCTTGACTTCAACCAAGTAGACTTACCTTTTCTCATTTTCTCCAGGACTCCTCTGTATTCCTTACAAAGAAAACACAACACAAATACGCATGCATCAGTTGGTATATGAAATAATAATGCACCAAATACTTAATTAAATGAAATCTATTGAGTTAAAAACATGTGAAATAATATGAAATCCAATAAATGGGTTAGTGACTTTAAAATTACACAATACAATCGAAATCAAAGTACAATAACGGCATCAGCAATCGTTAATTCAACAACAACAAAATTTAATACGGCGATATTCCTTGAAAGTTCATTAAAAGCGAAACATAAAATCTCAAACTAGGTGTGCATTATAGGGTACCTAGCTTAAATTACGGAGGCACAGCTTCCTGGCCAAAAGAAAAAAAATATATTACAGAATATTTTTTCTGAAAAAAAAGATGCAAAAGAAACAATGTGTATACATAAATATAAATAAAAGCAAAGAGCAGATATGGCCAACGACGCGAAGTTCAGAAACTTGATAGTTAGTAAATAGCTATCAAGATTCTGCTCCTCCACTTAACCACATCTTCTATTAAATTTTTTAATCGTAGCTGGTGCAGGAAAGTCATTATTTTTAAAAACGTAATTTAAAAATGTTATGAAAAGTACAACAAAAGAGAAAAAGCAAAACGAAAAAGAGCGAGCTGCTGTTAAAATACAGTAATGGATGATAACACATTTTACCTACCAATTTTACATCTTTTTTTTTATATTATTTCTTGTTTAAGAAGCACTATTTTGATTTTCCAGCAGCATGTGGTACTTGTAATTTAAATTTATTATATGTGAGCCATTTAAAACATATTCGTAAATAATTGTAGTTATTAGCTATGTAATAAGAAAAAGACCTTTTAAACATTGTAGTATGGTGAATAGGAATATTAATAAAAAAAAAATTCTTACATTGACATTGTGTAAATCAGATCTTAGCTTATTTTTTTATATAAATATAAAGGTTTCCTATTTATAATGATTATGTGGTGCAAACATGTAAAATGAAGTTTTCTTGTATTTTCCATGTTCAACCATTGAATTTCCTTGAATTTATGTGAAATATGGTCAAATTTTCTTATTCCATAAATTAGTCTCAAACAAGAATTCTGCATAATCTGAATTCGTCTTATATGTGCACTGTCTAGACAAGGACCATACACGCTATCGCCGTAATGAAACTGTGATAAAACCATAGATTCACACAGAATTGTTTTCACTTTTGGACTTAAGGAATATCTGTTTTGGAAAATCATTTTTAAATTCAAATATGCTTTCTGGATAATTTTAAAAATGTGTCTAAATCTTAAGTTTTGGTCTAAAACCACTCCAAGGTGTTTAATATTATATTTTATTTCTAATGTTGTATCTTGAATTTTAATTATAATATTGTCTCAAAAAGTATCTCTAACTTTAGTTCTACCAAACATCATAACATAGGATTTATTTGTGTTTATTTTTAAACCATGTTTTTCTGAAAATTTAATAAGATTTTCGACATCATTATTAATCGCATCGATAGCAGTAATTATATTACTCTCCTTAGCATAGAATTTCGGCTTAGACAGCGTAGCCGAAATTCTATGCTAAGGAGAATAATTCGAGTAACCGCGAAAGCCTCAAACAATACATAATTATATTACTTTCATTAAAACTGTATTCTAATTGTGTGTCATCTGCGTATAAATGATAGTTACAGTGATTTAATGAAATTTTTAAATTAAAAGAATATAACCTATAACATAACGTAAAGGGCCAAGTATAGATCCCTGGGGGACACCAAGTGTAACTAGTAATGGATTTGATTTACAGTTATTTAGAACAACAGTCTCAGATCTACTAGCTACATAACTTAGAAATAGTTCAATAGCAGGATCACTAAAACCAATATAATGTATTCCGTTTTGTATGCTAGTGTACGAAAAAATATTGTACGAAACTCGTATGAAAGTGGCTTTTCCATACTCGTCTCGAAAAAACATCTCACTCGTACTGAAAAGCTCCACTTTCTATACTTGTTACGTAAATTACTATTGTTGCATAGTGATCGTGAAAGTCGTCTTTTTTTAACGAAAAATCGTATTGAAAGTTCCACTTTTTTTAACGCAAAAACCGTGAAAAGGGTACACTTTTTTTAACTATTTTATTGAAATGTCAATTTGACAGTTGTCAATTCCAAAGTCCTTTTCGACTAAATTTCGACCAAGAGATCACTATGCAGAAAAACTACGTGTACAACACGTTTTGAAAGTCCTTTTTTTATTCATTTTCTTGATTAACTCGGGCTTCGCCCTCGTTATCAAACTGCAAATTCATGAAAAAATTATGACTTTCAAAACTAGTTGCACAAATTACTATTTTTAAATTGGTAGTGAAGAACGTCGAAATCGTAATTAAAATACGAGAACTCCACAGTGAAGTAATTCATTGTTTTACGACTTTTTGTAGATGGTAATTTCATTAAATACATTTTTTAAACTATGTTGACTGAATTGCAATAACTGGCATAGCCGAAAATTCAGCACTTCTAATCTGATATATTTATTTTCAGCCTATCTCCAAAATGTCCATTTAACACGTGAATAAATAGTATTGAACCACTCAATTTACGAATTCCTACTTCAATTGGAATAGTGGAATGAAGGACGCAATTAATATTAATCTTGAGCTTGAACGATTACCAACGCTCTTATAAAATTAGACAAACAGTTCATTACCGATTTCAGCAATAAAGCCACGAACATTGGTCGTCGTTTATCGTTTAATTGAAAGCGCGTCAACTAACAGAAATCGGTTCTAATTTGCAGAACGTGTAACGAGCTTATTCAAGGAGGATCTCCAGAATTCCAAACAAAATTACATTCGAGTGAATTTATTGGCGTTCACGTAGAGGAAATTCTTCTGAAATTATGACCTAACGCAGAATAAAATCCTAGCTCTAGATTTTTGCATCAAAATCGTTTTTGCAAAACTATTCGTTCCCATTTCAAAAATACTTGTGTGAACTGGCTCTTCCCTAGTGTGAAACCGAGTTAGCGTTTTATTAATACCAGTTATTTCGGACGCCTCTGCTTAAAGTATATCTGTATCGGTATTGTTTCCATTTAATCTATTCATGTTTCCTAAATCTGACTTACATATATAATGTGAAATTACGAGGTTGTTCCCCAGTGAAAATTAAGTAGTTTTGCCATTACATGTAAACTCTTACTGTCTGAAGATTTCCTTTTCAGGCTTGTACTACGGAGTGAGCATTTGTTTGGTGTCCTTCGCTTCCGGTCTATCTGTCGTAACGTTAAATATATATCACCGAGGAGTCAGAGGAGCAGCAGTGCCGAAACTAATCCGAACCGTTGTCTTGGACCGTTTGGCTCGGATAGTTTTCATGCGATTCGAAACCAGCAGTCTGCGGCATAGAAACTCGCAAGTTCAGGTAATCTTACTACAATACGTTAATATTTATAGTTGGAAATTAACGTCCTTATTGTTCCATTGTTGCCGAAAATAGGTACTTGTGTTTATTTTAGCACAGCTCCACTTTCCCTGCAAAACTTTGTTAACAACCTTCTGTTAGACGAGACGGTAACTTTCGATTGTTCTGTTACTGTTCTAAAACAGCAAGGTTGTAGTAACTTTACAGTTACCATACTTAATAGACTAGAGTTGCGAAATCAAAATAAAAATAGTGTGATAGTAGCTAATTTATAAATACAAATCTGGTGTGATACACGCACACAACTTCATTTTACAGTAATCTTATAATTAGCCAAAAAAATTATTTTTAATTTTTTTGCAATGGTCAAAATTTTTCAAAAATTACAAATTCTACAAAAACTATACAAAATAGAACGTTAGTTGAAGAGACAAATTTTCTCTAAAATTTTAAGCTGAATTGTAATGTAATAATATATCGGGTGTTCTATTTAAAATAGGAGTTAATAAAAAAACAAAAGAAACCCAATTTAAAGGTATTCAACTTGAAAATCACGATCACATTACAATTCAACGTTATGGAGAATACATCACCGCTGATGAACAAAGTAATCGAAGCAACTAAAATTAGTTTAAAAAAATGTGTAAAGGGCTTTACTCAAAACTTCCCTCGTCGACATTGTGACACTAGATAATTTAAAAATCAAATTAAGTTAGGAGTAAAAATATCTTCACATTTCTAATAAATTAAATACATTTTCAAATTTTAAAAAAATGTATCTTGGGGTTGATCCGCTACATCTGCAGCTCTGCAGATCGCTCGATCCTAACCGCATATCAGCAGCGCATCTAACTGCAGCGAAATTCCAACTAAGCTACCGAGTCTCTTCCAGATACGTCACTGTGTTATGGTTGAAACATTTTTACTCTTTTGTGACGTCATCCTTTATTTTTTTAAGGTACTTACCCTGTATATATTTGTATGAAATTGTACCGGGTTCATGCTAGGTAGATATATAATATGTATGCAAAATATCGTCTTCCTCCGACAAATAGTTTTGAGCTATACTGCCAACAGGCAGACAGACAGACAGGCAGACAAACAGACAGACAGACAGACAGACAGGCAGACAGACAGACAGACAGACAGACAGACAGCCAGACAGACAAACTGACGGAATTGAGAAAACCTCTTTTTTGTCATCTAGGGACCTTGAAACGTGAAAATCTGAAAAAATTTCGGAAGGTGATTTTTTCGCGATTACAATACTTCATTCGTCTTTCAGACGAGGGAAGTAAAAATCCGATTATAAACGTGATTTACACAAAGCCGAACAAGATTATTTTCAAATGCATACACAAATTATGGAACCTCTACAAACTATCACCGCCGCTTCAAATGTATAGTATTCCAACCGGAAATTGGAAAGCTATTTAAAATCAGGCCTGGATTGAAAACGCTAAGTCACTTCGTAATTTAATTCATAAAATTACTGATTGATTGTCATTCAGTGACACTTCGATAATAACCTTCAAATGTACCAGATGCATTGGGAAGTTTGGAAGACATATACGTTTTGCAACATTTTCTATGTTACTATACGGTTTTAAAAACTCAACTAGTACCGGGTGATCAACAATGATTGAATGTGCCGCCTCCTTCAAATAAAGCTATTGTCCACTTAGCACATGCAGTGATCCCAACTATTTCCAGTGGCGTACAGGCGGGTATTTCAGATTGGGCAAGAAATTTAAAAGCTGGTGGTATATTAAAAATAAATATATTATTGCAACGTTTTAAATTATACATAGTGCACGTTTTGTTACACAAAAAGTTAATAAAATTGGAGAAGCAAACAAGAAGAACTAAAATAACATATAACCAGTTTTAATTATAAAATTGAAATCACATAAAGACAAGAACGTTTCTTATATTAAAAACACACAATATAACAACAAAGATGAGACAAAATTAGCAAAAAAATACAATTTGTGACCATCGACCTGTGCTTATTAGTCTATCCTGGAAATATTGTGATAAATATTCCATCGTTGTATGGGTGCACATGCAGCTTTTTTCGGCAAGCTATCTGGCATGTTCCATACGAAAGCCCTACATTTAATAATAATCAGCATTTAGTAATAAAAACATATTTAGAGCAGGTCTTTTTCCAGGAGATTTACTCTTGGAGACACTGCCAGTATCCCGAAATCGGTTGATAATGCGACGAACATGTGTGAAAGTTTCGTAGCTAATGTCATTGTTTGCGAATTGCTGCTGGAGCTCGGCGAAGCAAGGAGCTTGTGAATACTGCCAGACGCCATTTTGGTCACGTTTCCAGACCGAAAATAAGCCTCCAATATAAATTTGTTTTCATCAGAAATTGTAACCTAAAATTATTCACATTTTCTTATTCAAAACAAAGCTCTGTAAATTATCTACTTACCAGATACGCAGCTTTAGTCTTACTAAATACTGAGTTTATGAGAACTATAGAAATAAGTTCGTTAATCTACTTAATGCAACAGGAATGACAGTCTGTCATCAATTATTGACAGATCTAAAATTTTTATGTGCGCGCATATGGTCGCGGGGGAAGAAAGTTTTGATAAGCAACATATTCTCGTGGGTCTCGGTATACATTATTGATAACAATATAACCATAGCGAAGTTACAAACCCTACAATCATTATTGATCACCCAATACCTACTTAAATCATGCACAATGTTACAATGAAACATTTTTACTCATTTGTGACGTTATCCTTTATCGGTTGAGTCTTAAGTTCGGAAAATATAAAGCCCGACCTATGTGAAAGTTATTACTTCCTTTTATTTCAAAATTAACAGAAAAATAAACAAAATTTCATTTTTTTAAGGTGTTCACCCTGTATATATTTGTATGAAATTGTACCGGTTTCATGCGAGGTAGATATATAATATGTATGCAAAATATCGTCTTCTACGACAAATAGTTTTTGAGCTATATTGCCGACAGACAGACAGACAAACTGACGGAATTGAGAAAACCTCTTTTTCGTCATCTAGGGACCTTGAAACGTGAAGATCTGAAAAAATCTCGGAAGGTGATTTTTTCGTGATTACAATACTTCCTTCGTCTTTCAGGCGAGGGAAGTAAAAATTTGGTATGATACACGCACACAATTCCTTTTACTCTGATATTATAATTTTCCAAAAATTTGATTTTTATTTAAGCATTTGTAAATTTTTTTCATAAATTACAAATTCTACAGAAGCCGTACAAAATCGAGCATTAGTTGAAGAGACAAATTTTCTCTAAAATTTTAAGCTGAATTCAAAAATGCAATAATATACCAGATGTTCTATTTAAAATAGGCGTTAATTAAAAAACAGGAAAAGAAAACAAAAGAAACTCATGTTAGAGGTATTCAACTGGAAAACCATCTATCGCACATCAATACACATTAAAAATGTAATAAAAATGTAAAGTTTAAAAAAATATTTAGAGCCATTTTTGAAAAAATCGTAAAAAACTGAAAAATCACAAGAGTAAACACCATACTTCCGTTTATACGATTTTCTTCAAAAGCTTGCTGTCGCATCTAGATAGTACAGAAAACATATATGAAGTTTCAACACCATACCTCTTTTCGTTTTTGAGATATTCTGTTCACAGACAGACAGACAGACACACACACAGACCAATGAACAAACATATGTTTTTTTGGGTTCAGGGGACGTGAAGATCTGTTGAAAACTCAATTTCGAATTTTTAGAGTGAATTCAATACTTCCTTTAGTCTAAAAGGAAGTAAAAACTGATAAAATAAACATTGAAGATATTGACATTTGAACCGGTATTTTGAACACCATGTGTCGATATATCCTGTTGTCATGAAACTTTAGTATTTTTGCGTCATAGATGACCACCCCCTCAATTTTCAAGGAAGACATATTTAAAAGGCTTAACATTGACAAAAAAATCCTAAAAACGTTCATAAGTTGGAACCGCTGCATGCAAATTAGAAGAAAAGTTAGAGTTAAGTGTAGAACCTAAAGGGGGTTTAATAGCCGTAAAGAAATATTAGGTGTTTCATTTAAAAAAGTAATAATTTTGTATGCCAAACGTTTTTGTGACACTCTGTATACGTCAAAATAATTTTAAAATGTGCCCCTTTCAACCTCATTAATATCGCCCTCATAACACTTTCTATCGGAAAAAAGGTGAAGGCGTAATCGGAGACCGGCCCACTAAATGGACACCCTGTATACTGGTTTGTTATTGTCATATCCCGCATAAAAGCATCTGAAGGTATTTGTCCACCATAGGGCGTCCATTGGTAACCTAAAAAGTACTCTTTCTAGCGGAATTAGCAAATATGTGTATCTTACCAGAATTTCTTTTGCTATGGATGACATACTGAAGAGGAGAAAAAAACAGAAAGAGTACTTCTCAATCTCCATTCTTGCGGTATTACATAGATTGTTTGCCAAAAGTGTGTTTAGGAATATCTAGCTGTTTTGTAACACCAGAAGACTGTGACGTCCCATGAGTAAAATATTTGAGCGAATGTAACAAAATATTGTCAGTGACTAGCACGACTTACTTACAAGGTGTTTCAAAGTAGTGCAGCACATTCTGCTTCATTGTTCTGTTTTTAAGTATGTAAAACCTCCTGTAAGTTGCTCCATAAAAGATATAAACGTGAAATATTTTATGTAATTTTATTATTTTTTTTTTAAACTACAAGAAAGTACTGAATCTACATTTTATAATTATTTGACATGTTGATGCATCAAAGAATTCTTATCTTAGCCCGTAGGCAGAAATTTGTTTATGTTACTGTCTTAATTGCTTACTAACGTTGAATCCGCAGTATTCTACACTTTGCTATATCTTTAGATTCTCCAAAGGGTAGTGCCCATGCTGTCGTATATGAAAAATTATTAAATCAGTTCTAGCCCCTTGATCACGCACTATTGCACCTTTCACATAAATAATCTTCATTTTGTTATGCCAAAATTAGGTCATTCATGTTGCTATGCTTCTTCTAGCTATAGCTACTAGCACAAGATCATTCGTAAATAGTAAATTTTGTACATTCCAGATGGCAAGTTTGTCAAAATATTGTTAAAATTTTAGGAGGTTAGAGAATGAATGTACAATTTGGTTTAACGAATATCAAAGAAAATTTTATTATGCAGAACTATTTTCTGTTTCAGTCGTCCTGTTTTGAAATAATATATGTTTAATGCACTAATATCGACAGGACAACCAATACAGCAACACGAAATTTCTTGCAGTAACGGTTGCGACCATTCTATAATATTTCCTCCATGACTTATACCTATGTCGAGAGAGTGTGGTCGTTTTAGTAAATATTAGATTCCCTAATCGAAGTGCGAAATACCATATCAAATCAGAAAAACCGTTCTTAATTTTGGAATCTCATCAATACTGATGAATGTATTTTTATTTTAACCAGCTATAGCACAAAACGTCAGTGCTTTATAATCACAACTATAAACCAATAGATTCAATATTCAACCCTTCTAAAGTATTCCTGCTTAAGATCAAAATCGCATAAACGTCGGAGGTCTTGGATTCAAAACTTCAAATGTTGTGTATTGAACTTGCACCCCATCTCTTATAGCGTACAATGGAGAACAATAAGAGGCATTGCACATAACTCTGCCAACAATGGTTTTTTCGCCGTTACGCACTCGTCCAATATATATGTTCATGTCCTGCTCATGGCCTCCATTGAAGTGGAAGAACTTACGAGTCCTCGAAAGTATTTCGGTTGATGTTCGATCCCATTTATCCCAAAGTTCCAGTTGGGAAGAACAAAGTATCTAAAAATAATTAAGTAGATTACATCGTTCTCTAG